>CATIWM010656086.1:0-29888 GCA_949671775.1 Mallotus repandus
TTCCAAAACAACAAAAAAAAATCACAAAAATACTGCCAAAACAACCGAAAAAACCATTAAAGCAATCTCATAAAAATTGAAAAATGAACCAACAAAAAACAACTGTAAAAACAAACTAGAAAAATAATTGAGAAAAAAAAAGGACGAATTAGCTATGGAAACTCTTCTTTTAAAAAAAAAGAAAATCCAAAACTCACTTCACTTATATCTTCCTCTTTATTTCTCTATATGCTCTTTTTGTCTTTAAGATATTTGTTGGCCTTTGAAAGGAAGCGATCAAGAACAGTAAAAATTTGATCAACAAAAAAAAAAGGCATGGATAGATGAAACGAGAGAATTTTTTAAGAGAAATCTTTTGGATATTTAGTTTTATTTTAGAGATGATGTTGACAATATAATGCAAGAGTAGATAATGAAAAGAGGGAAAAGAAAAAAAATTGCAGGGAAAGAAAAAAAGAGAAGAAGAAGAAGGAAGAAGAATACTGTAATTTTGACGATGTCAAGACTAGATGATGAAAAGAGAGGAAAAGAAAAAAAAAGAAAAAAAAAAGGAAGAAGAAGGATGAAGAAGAACGTAGTTTTTAAAAAAATTTCCGTTTCAGTGTTTTTAAACAATAAATTTAGGAACACATGTTTTGAAAATGTTATAGTTTTTTATACATTTATGAAAGTGTCCTTTTTTTTTTTCTCTTGTAAGACTTTTTGGTTTAGCTTGTTTCTTCGTTCATACCAATTATATTATCTTATATTGCTTAAATTTTAGTGTACTTAGGTTTTTTCATCGACGTAAAGCTTTTTGTTTAGGTGGTGTCCCCTTCTTTAATACTCAAATTTTTATTATTTGCAAAAAAAAAATGTAAGCATGTTTTAGTTATGTAAACATCTAATGAAAGATTAAAAAAAATGTAGATGTGGTTTAGTTGTGTAACGAGAGAGGAGTTGATGAAAATTTTTATTAATTAAATTTTGAGTATTTTGACTATTTAAACCTTTAAGGTTTCGAAAGTTTTTATTTTTCCAAAATAATAAAATTTGTACCACACTATTTGTGTTGTCTAACAAATTTTGTGTCATGATATTTTCTAATTTTTTTTTTTTTGCAATTAAATGAATTGGATCTATTTTGACTTGTAAAATTTGCTAAAGACACTTTTGACAATTATTTGCATGTTATAATGGAATAAAAACAAAATGTGGACATTGAAATAGAAAACCAAAAAGTTCAAATACGCCAATGAAATATAGTCTAATTGGTAAGAAAGAAGTCATCCGTTCAATTTTTAACGGGGGCATTTGACAAGAATTTTGTGTCCTTTAGGCCCACAAAACCACCCCAACTAGGGAGTTGTTAATGATAACTGCAATAGTCGTTGTTGTAGCATTACAATAGTTTGTAATAGTTAACTTGACAGTATTGTAATTGTTGCATGTCTTCTATGAAGAGTAACACTGATATATATATATATTTCAAACACTAATGTTTAATTTTTTTTTCTGACCTTCTATATGCTTTTGCAATTTACTTTTCTTTTTCTAAATATTACTGATGAATATTTTATTTTAATATGCAGGGCTTTCATCAGTGTATGATAAAATCGTGGTTGATACTAGACTAGACTGTCATTGCAAAGCATGAGTTTCACCACTATGTGATAAAGCTTTGTAGATTATGACATCATAACTAAAATAATGTGGTTGAATTTATTTCTAATGCTCATGTCTTGAAGCTTGATTGGTGATCTAAAAATATTTTAAATTGAACAAATTTAAACACAACAAAGATGAAAAACTTTGAACAAATTTATATCAGGCCAAATTTCAGGCCTGATATAAATTGGCCAAAAATTTAACAAAAATTTTGTTAAACAAAAATCTAAAATTTGTCCAAATTTGTTTCAATTTAAAAACTTTGAACAATATATATCAGGCCAAATTTCAAGAGGGTTTTATGATTTTCTCTATAAATTAAACAATAAGAAACTTTGCATAAATGTTCTCATTCATCAGTTTATTAAATCACTATTGATTTCAATCCGTATCCTCAAACTTAAATTTGCCAACCTGAATAGTTGAGGAACAAAAGATGCTAACTAATCGACTTCCACTGTATTCACTACTTGAAATTCTATCTCTGATAAATGCATAAGAACTGGAACTAGCTTCTTGCTTTAATGATAAAATTATCAGTTTGATCAAGTAATAAGTAGAACCAGGCAGTGACGCAGCAGGAAAAGCAAGGCGCGGCCTGTTTCGAGAACCCATCACTGTGAGAAAAAAAAAAAAAAGTAGAACCACACAAGAATAGTGGCTAAACTTGCTGCAACTGCTATAAGTAGAACCACACAAGAATAGTGGCTAAACATGCTGCAACTGCTATAGAAATCATCACCAATGATGAGTTTGCCAAGGATCAATTATAAAAGAATGTAACTGTTATAGACATCTTCATTTCTAGCTTTGAAAGTTTACAACACAATTGAGGATTGTCATTATCATTTGAGGATTACTACGAACGGGAATATCAAAGAAGATCTAAGCAACCAGGTGTGAACAAGAAGCTATAAGTACCTCCTCTATAGTTCATTTGGAGGAACAAAGCAAACGTGTAAATCACCACCACCACGAGACACCATCAGCAACAAAAGCCATGCAAGTGATTACAACATATCTCTGATGAAGTCCAGGTTTAGAGTATCCCGAACGATAAGGAACAAGCCAAGTAGTATAACAAGCATGATACCTGATGACATAATCCGCTGCTCAATTTCTAAAGGAAGCTTTCTCCCACCCCTAGCTGCTTCTATAAGAATCAAGGCTAATGAGCCCCCATCTAAAGCGGGTAAAGGCAGAAGATTTATCACAGCAAGGTTAATATTGAGCACAGCTGCAAATTGGTAAAGTCCATCAATATTTGACCTTGCAACTTCTGCACCAACAGCAATGATAGCTACCGGACCCGAGACCTTACTAGCTGATTGTGAAAAGTTTAAAAACGTTTGCTTCAAGCTATCCAAAACATTTGAAGATAGACCAACGAATTCTTTTCCCGCAAAATTAATTGCTTCAAGAACATTTTTAGCTATAATCTTCGTAATCTTTACATTGGGTGATAACTGAACTCCAATTTTACCAGTTCCATCAAAATTCTCATCCGGAGTTACCCCAATTTCCAAGTCCTGAGGTCCTCTACCAACTTTAAGCAACACATTTTTTTTGGGATTGCTCTTGATGATATCAACAACCTCAGAGACGGCATACCCAGTTTTCGGTAATTCAATTCCATTAATAGCAAGAATAACATCGCCAGGAAGCAACCCATCTCGGGAAGCAGCAGAAAAGGCTCGAACTTCAGGCACAAGCACACCAGGAAACATTTCTTGCTCAGGCAAACCAACTGATAATACTTGAACAAATATGATTGCATATGCAAATATAATATTTGCAATAACACCAGCTGATATTACAAGTACTCTATCCAATATTGGTCTATTCTTGAGTAAATTCTTATCATCTGGTGGAATATTACTGTCTGGATCATTATCAGGAAACCCAACAAACCCACCTAAAGGAAAAGCTCTAACAGAGTATTCTACATTGTTTGCGTTAAATTTAGCTAAAATTGGACCAAAACCAACAGCAAATTTACTTACATGAATTCCCTGTAGATAAGCAGCAAGAAAGTGACCACTTTCATGGACAACGATTATAGCCGTCAGCACACCAGCTGCCTCAAGAACTGATTCAAAATTGCTAAAATCAAACCCAGAAACAGCCCATGACCTGAAATCAAGCCTTTTACCAAATGGGTATTTATTAAAAACGTTGTTCTTGGAGTGAAAATTAAGACTGAGGTGTGAGGATGACAATGAAGAGCCAAGTGGAGAAAAGAAAAGTTCAGAGGAATGGGGTTTGGGTCTTGAAGAAGAATCAATGATGGGCGATTTATTAGAGTTGGTAAATCTGAGAAAAGAAGAGGAAGAAGAGAAATTTAATAGCATGGTTTCGTGGTGGTGTTTTTAACAAAGAAAGATTTGGGCTAATGAAAGGAAGTGAAATGGCAAATCCAGAGATTGTGGTTTCGGATAATTCATGATTTTGTGGTCTGCGTCTGTGGAGGGGAAGTGAATAGCATGTCCCGCTCCCTCTTGCTTTTCCACACAAGTGTTGATTGAGGCTCATTGCTTCTTTAACTCGGAGCGAATGACCAATGGGCTCAAAGAATAATTTTATGGCCAATTAGCCTACTAATTTGATAAATTCAGCCAATTTACTATGATAACTTTTCCACAAATTTCATTCATCCAAACCTATTCTTAACTAATTTATCCAAAAACTGTATAAGTTGACTAATTAAATCCAATTTGAATCCAATTTAATAAAGGACACTATTACCATATTACTCTCAATGTTAATTAAATTTATTTTGTTTGAAATTTCTATTTTTTTGAAATTTTAATTTTTTAATAATTAATTAAAATAATGAAATATAAAACGTAAAATAAATCGGGTGAACCTGTTGTGCCATAATTTAAACACTTATAGCTTGTAACTAATTTATTTATTTATAAAAAATAGAAGCATAATGGTAAAACATTACCCCTCGCGAAGAATTGTTCACATTGCTACTCGTGATGTATTGTTTACGTTACGAGAAGCGACATTAACCATTATCCTTTAATAAAAATATATAAAACATTCAGCCGCAAAAATTAAAATTTTTAAATATTTTTATTTTTATTTTTAATTTATTTTCCAGTCAATTTAGAATGACGATGTGATTTAATTAGAACCAAAATTTAAAAAGCTAAAATTTAAATATAAAAATGATATTTTATAATACATATATGTACATAAAAATATTTAATATTCTTAATCTCTTGCTTTTACTCTTGTATTATTTTTTATTTCTCTTGCTCTTGCTCCCATGCTTTTAATAATTTTAATATGTTGTATATGTGAAAAGTTAAAAATATTATATTAAATTTTGAGATTTTTTAAATTATGTTCATAACTGGTTAATTATGCATATAAACTCTATTTAGTTATAATTGAAAATTTTAAATGAATTGACTCAATTTAGTTTTTAGTGTTGAATTTTGATAATAAATTATTTTCTTTTGAAAAATAAAACGAAATTAAAAAATAATTTGAATTTTAATATTGTAAATTTTTTCATTGAGGATTAAATATAAAACTAAATAAAAATAAAGAAAAATTTAGTAATTAAAAAAAAAGATAAACTCCTCCCACCACCACAAGTTAAAAAGGTAATTTACTTAAAATGAAATAATTATATTAATAGCTCTTAATTTATCTAGGCATAACAAATTTCAAAAAAAAAAAAGAATTTATCTAAGCACAACATGTGTTTGTTGATGTAATTTTTTATGTTTAAAGCGAACTTTAATTATTTTCTAGCAAAGAGGTTATATGATCTAAATATTGATAGACTGCACAATAAGAGGCAATAATCTTCTTTAATTTGACGATAGCAGGATTCGAACTCTATATCTTAAAATGCCCATAAAAAAGAGTTACTATTTGACCACTCGCTCACTGACAAAGCGAACTTTATTTTTATTTTCCAAGTCTTGGCTCAAAAATTTTCTTCATAGCCATTGGCAAGAAATTTAAGTATAGAATCCTTTTTCTAAAAGAAAAATTATATTCTTTAGTGGTCAGAAATGGAATTAGCCGAATGCTTCTTTTTACTCATGAACTTCACCATTTTGGTCTATTATACCTCTCAACTTTTAAAATTATTTATCACACATATAAAAGTATATTTTGTACCTATACCACCCATAATTCAAGGATTTCTAATTTCTATTAAACACATGCATTGCCAGTGTGGATAAGCGATTGAAACCAAATAAATTCAGGCACGTCGGTGGCATTTTAATCTCTGTCTTGGACGAAACCAAATAAGCATGGTTTTTTTTATAGCTTACAAAACAACTACACTTCTTTCCTCTCTTTTCCCTTTTTCTATATTCCCTCATTCTAATCTCTTCTTTCTTAATTTATTCTTTTTTGTTTTTTACATTATATCTTCTTTCTTCCTCTATTTACATGTGGTGTGTCATGCTTTGAGTTTGTAGTAGGTAATGGAGGTGTCACAATTTATGGCTCTACTTTGGAAATGTGGTAAGTTAGTTGTTACAAAGACGTAATGGACAAGCTCAAATCCTAGTGAAAGTTTTTTTGAGTGTATAAATAATGGGGTAAGTCCAATTTTATGAATTTTGTTTAATATTAGGTAATTAGGGTTCTAAATAATTTAGGTTGTTTGGGATTTAATTAATTAAGGAATTTTGATGGGTGTTCTATTTCTAAAATTGTAGGCTATTGGAGCATGCAATTACTTCTTATGGTTCGATCCATCAGTGGCTGATTAATCAAAGGAAGCTATATTAGGCTTGTTGAGAAGATTAAGAGAAATTAAATTAGAAAGAGATAAAGAAATAACACTTAAAAAGATGCAAAGGACTTTATGATTGCATTAATTAATATTATGTTGCTAGAGTTTATAGGAAGTAAGTTTTGAATCAACAACAATGTAATGTTGGTTTATTAGAATTGATGTAGTGTTTTATCCATGTTTAAAAGCTAGATGGGCAATGTAATGTTTAGAGTTATATGCAAAAATAGTTTTAAAACTGTAATGTATCTATAGAAACTTATATCCTAACAATAATGTAATTAGCTTTAGAATGAACGCAAGAGTTCGTATTGTTGTTAGTTAAATATTAATACTAGTCCTGCTCTTTTTATATAAAATAATATTTAAAATAGCTAAAATAACATTGACTTTTAAAAAAACATAAAGGTTATACAAATACACCAAGAAATTAATATGAACTAGTATTATAACTTCATCTAGATATATTGTCCGAAATAAATAGCATATAACTTGTTATCATCTTTAACAACAATATTGCTAATATATATTAACAAAAATAGAAAGTAATCAAGCAGAACATATGAGTTACATATACCATCTTTAACAACAACAACAAGTACTACTAAAACATAACCAAAAGTTGCATTCATCCTAACTATCCAACATGAAAACAACACCAAAAAAGTTTCTAATGCTTATTAAAGCAATTTCTAATTGTTGATAGTGTTTCCTGGAGCTATAGATTGACTTGAAGTTGCATATTGACTTGCATTTTTTAATTACTTTGATTGACTTTGAGAAGCTTGTGTAGGAATTTGTTACTTATGTTATTTTTCTCATTCTTTGTTTATCTCTTTATTCTTAAAGCTACCTAGAAGTAACAACGGATTTGCCATTCCACCTTAGTTCTGTAGGCTTGAATTCTAGAATTCTAATTATGGTTGTTGAATTCTTCATGCTTGTTAGTGTACTGATAACTTTAGCTATCGGCAACCTGTACTAGCAGAAAAAATAAAATTAATTATTATGAGGAAAAATACACCAAAGTTTCATTCAATTATACATAAATTTTGACTTAAATTCTCAACTATCACTATATTGTTTAGTACACATACTCCATATCCACTAAAGTTTGCTCGCTTCACTTTAATGACTGTGTATGTGCAATATAACTTTTGGAGCCAATGTTTTATTGAGTAAAGACATTATCCGATGCAGTCCTTACTTTGCCTTAACCAGAAATATAACAAATTCCAAATCTACCTATTCCCCTACCGCACACTATTTACCTTAAATCCCTTTATCCCCACTTATAAATTGTAATATTGAAATTCTAATAAACATAACATAATTCATGTCTCATACTTTAGTGTTTTAAAATAAAATTACATGTAAAAAATAAAGGAACATCACATGATTAGAACCATCACTTACATGGTTATTAGCACTACCGCTTGCATTAGCTAATGGAGTATTTTGACTTGTCTATTTAAAAAAAAAAATTAAATACATTAACTATTTGTTATTGTGTTAGTAAGTGAATGTAAAGGGAACATCTAGTATACCGAGGATCCAACATAAATATTAATTGCAGCATAGTCCATCCTTACTTCATGTATGCTCCCCACATATGGCACACTTGTTTGCCTAGTTCTATCCTTACTTTTCTGCACACTTGTCTACCTAGTCCTATCCTCACTTGTTTGCCTACTCTCCCCACTTTTTTGCCCACTTTGAATATTTGGTTTTTGAAAATTTATAAACATTGTTAGTAACTAAAAAAATTAATAAAATAAATAGTAATTTAACCAGTTTACCTTAAGTTGTGGATGACCTCTTATTGGACAGCCTTGCATGTTATGACCTTGAGTTTGACCAAGTAAACATATCATCTGCACACCTCTCCTTAAATACTTGCCAAACTTACGATGCCTCTTTAGTTCATCTTTATCCCACCTTCTATATGTTTTTAGTCTTCCTAGTTTTGGTTATTTGAAGGGGTTGAATAGTTGGGTAATTTGACTCATGCCACAAGTTCACACCTCCAACTGGTTGCATGACTATACCGTAGCATTTGAGATAAGTCTCCTTGGTGAACCATTTGCTTATGAATGAATCATGGTTTAATTTCTTATTATATATGGCATAAATAGCATGGGCACATAAAATGCCTTTCAACACTCAATACTTATAAGTGCATGTCTATTTGTGTAAGTCCATAATATGTATGTAATCTCCTTCAACAGCCTTAAACCCATGCTCTTTATTTATAATGATATTATATTCACAATCTTTTTCCTTGTTACTGTCTAACTTAGCCTAGACCATTGCAGCAATATCAATATCCTAAGTTTCTGCAAACTCTCTCGTATATTTTATAAGTTCCATAACATTAACTCTAATTTCATTAGGAATGGTATAGATTGTCTTGCTTCTTACTTGTAAGATCAACCCATTGAATGTCTCAGTCATATATTCTTTTACTACATCAAAGTTATGCTTGTCCCAATATATGTTTTACAAGATAGTTAATGGGTGTAGTATAACAAGTCTGCATCTATATATGTACCCAACATAAATAATTATTTTAGATTGTCATTGAGTTGAACTTCAAAGGTTAAATAAGCACATTCCCAAAACTTTCTTTTTCCTTCCCCTCCATTTTTTTCTCCAAGCTGAAAAAATATATTGAGTACTCATTTTGTGTTCATATGCAGGAAATAAATCATGCACAACACCCATTAAGCCCTTCAAACATAAATAACAAAACAAATAGTTAGAAAATGAATTAATCAGTATCATGTAATAACAAAAGCATAATAAGTTAAATATATACCTTCTGCATATCAATCACTACCACCAATCTAAATCCATCTTCCACCTGCATCTCATCTTTTAATGTAACATCCGTGCCCTCGAACATGCAAGCCGGAGATTGTAAGTTATATATATATATTTAAGTAAAAGGAAGGAATAAACATTAAAATGAACTTTGCAAAATGAGATGTCACCTAAAAGGAGAGTTTTTTCCTTTAGATAGCCACTTGTAAAAAAAAAAAGAGTATAGAAAATAGTTGCTTTTATAAATGTGGCAAAAAGAAAGAAAGAAAACTATGAAGAACTTAAACAAAAGGAAGAAGAAGAAAGAGTGAAAGGAGAGAATATGAGTCAGAATTAATGACAATTATTTCATAACTTCAATTTAAGCAAAGGCATGCATTCAAGGGATTTAGCTGATTCAAATGTTTTATTAATTATGATTCTTAGGAAATCATTTTACTGGTGAAGAAAAATGACCAAGAGGGACAATTAAGCTTGTAATTGCTTGAAATTGTGAGTGTTTTCTTGAATCCTTTTTCCTTTTTTTTTTTTAATTTTGGAATCTCTTAGTGAAATTCAAAGCTTTTGAATTATTTATGTTAAATTTTTTATTTTAACTAAAAAAGAAGAAGGACCCATGTTTCTATCCAGTCCTTATTTTGAACTATATGTATGTTGCAATGCTCTAAAACTCATTGCACACTTTGAGTTTTCAATTTCTGGATTAAGTAAAGAGCCTCACTTAAATTATATGAAAATTTCAATGTTAATTATAAAAGGAAAGTGACTTTATAAAATGTGCTAAATCCATGCGAGATTGAGCTTAAGAATGTGCAAATAACTAAGTATATTTAGTGTTGAGTTTTAGTGAAAAATTAGTGTAAAAGTGCAACTTGAAAACTTCATTTTTACACTGTCTGCATGCTGTCAGTACATTGAGGTGATGCCTCAATGTTGTGATGACATCTTAGTGTATTGAGGCAATGCCTTAGCATTGAGGCAAACACTTGAATGATGAGACGACCGCCTGATCATAAAGGGGCGATGTTGTAGTGATGAGATGGCACTTTAATGCCTTGTAACTGAGTATGAAATTGAAATAAATTATAATCAAACTATGTAAACCCATCTGAAAGTGTATATTTGAGAGTAGGGATGTGCAAAACCTAACCAAACTGAGTCGGTTTAATTTTCATTTTCAATGATTTATAAATTTCGGTCGAGTAACCGACCCAACCAAAAATCAAAATTTAATAATATATATATATATATATATATTTATACCTAAAGTATGTTATTGAAACACATGTGGCTAAGTGGTGAGTTGCGTATACCTTTTCATTAGGCAACCTATATAATTTTCTCTTATTAAGAAGACAAAAAGAATGGCAAAAATTTCTTATATGGGATTCGAACCGAGGTGCTAGAGTAACAAAGACGCACCCTACAACCGTTATACCACTACAAAACATTTGTTTTTTTTATTTTTTTGAATTTATTTATTTTAATCAATTAGTTGAATAACTGACCAACACCCGACTCAATCGATCAGTTTTCAATTCGGTTTTAACATTTTAAAAAAATAAAAATTGTACCGAACCAAAACTGACTGATGCACACACCTACTTGAGAGTATAATAGTAAACTACAATTCATGAGTAAGATATAGCAAAAAAACCTTTTGTTTTTAAACGATTGTGTTCAAGAGACATTAAAGTACTACACTTAATTTGCAAATCATCTCAAGGGAAATAAAAGGGTTTAATCATAACTCATGCATATATTGAAAACACTAAGAATTACTATGGAATCCAGAGATTTTGAGAAGAAATTTTGAAGTCTCTAACATAGAGACTAAAGTCATAAAACATTCATTGAAATTAAATGAAAAATTACTTGATAAAGTAAAATGACAATACTATGATACCTATATAAGAGGGTATATGTTGAGTAAGAGAATTGTGAATTGAGTTGTGTTAGTGTTGGCCAACTCAATTTGATAATTGTCTTTACAACAACACATGAGTTCAATATGCCTTTGGGGTGAATTTATATGATTGATAATGTATGCATACAAAGTAATGAGAATTTTTGAGTTATTGAGTACAATTAGTGCGAACTTTTGATATATGTGTATACCCTGAGTGAGTGTTATGTTACATGTTATCTAAATGGTGGGGGTAAACTAGCAATAATAAATATTGATATAAGAGCTATAATAAACTTCAAAATTCAACGAGAATTCCATGTACACGTGATAAGAGAACTAACAAGAAAGCCTAATCTCTAACAAAAATTTAATTAATGATAATTATTTAAGAATTTGAGGATAAATTAAATGAGTAAGATACAAAACCATAAATATTTAAACAAATCCTTAACTTGATAAGATACAAAACCATAAATATTTAAACAAATCCTTAACTTGATACTCGGGCGCTTTGCCTTACAAAATCTTAAAATTCTTATTTTTATTTGTAGATTAAAAATGTTGAAATGTGGATAATTATTGTTGTGCTATTTACTGTTTCTATATTCTTTTACACTCACTAGATAATTTCCTTATGAAATAACACACACTTGCATTTTTCTTATTCCTCTAATAATATAAAGCATAGTAGTATAAAATATGTTTAAACTATAGCTATGAACTAGACCACCATGGCTTACAAGATGACTTTATAGACCTTAGTTTAATATGTCATTATATACGATGCTGAAGCAAAGCTTGCCGTAGAACTGATAGGATGGGAGCTTCACATTTTAGTCATTAGGGAGGAGATGGAGGACAATATGCACACTACCATCACAGTCATGTATGTCATACCTCATCTCACGTAGCCCGAGATGGACATTAAAAATGAATTATTTAGCAACCCACTCAATGAAATCCGATTATATTATAATTATAATTACATTTGTTAATAAAATAGAAAAAAATCTTAGAAAAGTTTGGTGTTATTCAAATAATGTATTTAGAAAATAAGAAGATATTATTGTTATTATTTTTAAGTCTTAATAACTGCTAGCAATTAAATGGGTTAACCACTTAACAACAACCGAGCACTAATAACAACCCAATAATGACAATAAAGTAATAACAAAAACAATAACAATAATGCAACAACAATGAAGAAATAACCAAAATAATTGCTAGCAATTAAATGAATTTTTGGTGTGTGTATATATATATATATATATATAAGAAATCACGTTTTTAATATCTAGTTATATTGGTATTTGTATACTAAAAATATGGTAGTAACATCATTAAAGTAATAGAAAACACGTTATAGTTACTTTACATAAAGTCTAGCCACCACTATTAGACTCCAGAATATAATGTTTTAAAATACTTATAGAAATAAGATTAAGAAATAAAATACAAGGCTTCTCTAACAAGGATGTTGGTCAACCTTACTTACAACTTCTATCTACACTCACTCAACGTAGACCACCCTTTAACAAGCCCTAATATCTGAAAAGGTTTAGAAAAAATAAAATGAGTACAGAAATACTAAGTGAGTAGATATTATAAGTGGAAAATAATTTGGTTAAACCAACACAATAAACTTCCCAAATCAGAATACTAGAGCATTTAAAAATCAAATTTTAATCCACTTGAAATATCAAGCCAAATTTTGCTTTCAAACCTATGCAAAATTTAAATGAGTAAAACACATGCTTTTTAAACATCATTGCAAATTTTCATATATATTAACCAATCCTATAACAAACATCACAGCCCATCCATCACGTATAGCTCATTACAACTCATTCTCTAAGCGCACTTGAAGGCTAACCCTTCAATTACATTAGCATGGAATGACCTTTTTACATTCACTGTCCTACAATTAAGTGCCATGTTAGTTATTGCACAATAACAACCAAAACAATCTCAAATGTGCATATATCGCCTCAGCACAATCACACATATCATATGGGGTGGTAATAAAGAAACCAAATACCATTTTCGTCAAATACCTAATCAAAACATTTTTAACACGTTTGTTGTTCAACAAAGTATTCAAAATCATAGCACCTCTCATCACAATCCAAAGTAAGGAAACCAAGTTGATATGCAATCATCAAGAAACTAAAATAATCTCAAATCAGGTTACTAAAACAAAACATATTACAATAACACATTAAACTTGTGAACTTGAAACCATTATAGTTTCAAAACTTGAAACTTAAAAAAATAATTCAAGTAATAAAAAGTTGAATTAAAACTATTCTACAACAAATTAGGTTTATAAAACAACATCAAAAAGGATATTTTATTGTTGATATTAAAAAAATTTAAAGGGCTTCAACATCTACTCACCAAAACAGCTTATAATCACACACAACCTTTTTAATAAGCTTTCTACTTCACAACGACACCTTCTTTGCCTTTTCCACCACCTAACACATGTAATTGTATCCATAAATCATCAATATAATAATTCTATAAAGTGCTCTAATCATGCAGCCCCCAATCTATATGTAAAATATGCAAATCAACTCAACTCTACAAATCAGGTTCATTCATCCTACAAGGGCTATTTTTAGGGCAAATTTTGAAAAATTACTGTAACTTATATAAAAAAAAATTTGAGCTCAAATTTTAAAGAGACTTAGATTTATATGTCTACTACATGCTTTAAAAATTTAACTTCATTTGAACAATCACAACCAATGTTATGAATGACTGAACACAATCAGTTCTATGACTCTAATAGCTTGAGCAATAAAAAGTATGGGTTTGATAGACCATCATATGGGCCAAATCAGCCCTTACTCAAAACTACAAGTTACAAAGACTCTTCAAAGTTTTCTCAAAATTAAACCAATCTTAATTTGGAGTTTTCTAGCTCAAGTTATGATAAAAACACTAAGACTAATAAACTAGGAAATCCAAACCCAAATTCTACAACTTGTAAACCCTAACTCAAATCAACCAAAACATTAAAATTACTTACCAAATCAATCACCATAGGTTTTTGAAATGAAGCTAATAGCCTAAAAAATATTTTAGACATCCAAAATGCACTTGAAAAATCATCACCAACAAGTAGGATTTAAGAATTCTCTCTTCCCTTCTCTCTTCTTTTCTAAAAATAATTACTTCCTTTTCTTTTCCTTTCACATATATGGCTGCACACCAACTACCACAACTTTAAGAAGATTCTAGGGCTTATTAGGATAATTATAATATAAAATATCCATTTTTGTTCTTAATGAAAAAGGCCAAACTTCCTATAAACCCTAAAGCTTCCAATTGTTCATTCTAGGACTACTATTTGTTTCAATTGAGTCCATATCACATAAACTTTTTAACTCTCACTCTTCACTTAATTTTTACTTCTAATCCATTTTATTCTCATTATTTCACTCATTTTGAATGTCATCAAAATTCAAAAATTCTCGCTCCTTGACCTAATATGGCTCATGGCTTAATTTGATACACTAGCTTAACTATAAGTAACACTTGACTTACGCTTAAGGGCAGTGGTCTTCTATAACTATGTCTATGTATACTAACTTATAATTAAATTTAATTAATATAAAATATGTAAATGCAATGCACAATGAATGCAAATGTACTTATAGTTAGGGTATGGGTGTGATAATTCTCCCTACCTTAGAAAATTTCATCCTTGAAATGATAATAGAACAATTGAGGGTATTGGTTTCTCATGTCCTCATCTTTCCCCCAAGTTGCTTCTTTACTCCCATGGTGTTTCCACAACACTTTTACTGAATGTATGGTTTTATTTCTTAACTCTTTGATTTCTTTTGCAACTGGCTCTTCTTCATAAGAAAAATTATCTTTCAATTATAAGGGCTGGGCTTGTAAAATGTTGACCTGGCACGTATGATGGCTATGGTAATAGGAAAAAGAGAAAGACATATGAAGTCAGGTGATATCATTTAACATGTCAAAAAATGTAAGGAATATGATTTTTGTCGTGCTTTATAACCTAGTCGATATGATAAGTGGGTGAAAACGGTGGAAAAAGCCATCATAACTTTATAGTTAAGTGATTAAAAAAGTTAATAATGCTTATGGCTTGATGTTTGATAGAGCTATTGATAGGTTGACTCGTATGAAGACTTTATTTGGAGACGCATTCAATTAGCAAGTGCTTAAGGAGGAGTTCAATAGAGAATATTTGACTGATACTTATAAAAAGTTAAAGAGGGTGTCATTTATAAATCTAGTGCAAGGCTCAATGATTGTTAGGGAGTATGCTGACAAGTTTGAAGACTTGTATAAGTATGTAAAGGATATGTATCCTATTGAGGGGATGAAAAAAGAGAAATTTAAGGATGGGTTGCATGTTTCCTTGTGAGAGAAACTGAATTTGTATGTTTGGACTTCTTTCTAAGGATAGATAAAAAAGGTGATAAAGCATGAGTGATTAGATAAAAGTTAGAAACTACAAATTGATCAAAACCTCATTGTCAAGAAAGGTTTCAAAACAACCCTAAAAGCGTAGTGGAAATAGAAGTCGAGGTTTTCCCCTTATTCTTGAGGCAATCCATGGACTAGAGGTAATAACAAGACTCAAGGTAGCTAACCATCAGTAAGGCAACTAATAGTGCCACCTAGATTGGCTGGTATGGGAAATGCTCAAACCGGGGCCAGTACTCCATTATGATGCAATACACATACAAAGAATCATTTGGGTCATTATGGGAGAGCAATTGTTATTGTTACCGATGTAATGAAATGGGACACTATGCCTATAATTGCATGATGGTGATGCCTGGAGAGCAATCCATGTAAGGGTCAAATGCACCAATAACTAGAAGGGCTTAAAGACCTCCAAATCCTTCAAAGTTTGCTACTATACACTGTGAAGTAAGTAGGATGGTCCAGCCAGTTCAAGGAGGTCGACCTATCAAACAGGCAAATGTAGCTGGGAATGTATAATGGGCAAGAGTGTATGCAGTGATGGAATGAGATGTTGAGAATGCATCAGATATGATAACTGTTATGGCTTTTGTATCTAATAAGTTAGCTAGTATTTTGATTAACCCTAGTGTTACATTTTCATTTATATAATCTGCATTTGCTTTGCACAACAACCTTAAGTCATGCATTAGAAATGAACCTGTAGGTGTAAGTATACCTATAGGTATGTGTGTGGTGTGAGAGACTGTTATAAAGAATGTTTCACTAAAATGAGGGAATGATGAAATGAAGTGGGAATTTATACTTTGCTGATTAAAAATTTTGATATTAGTCTTAAAATGGATAGTTTGAGTCAATATTGAGCAAAAGTAAATTATTATAAAATAAAAATGATATTTGAAAAGGCCATCAGAAAGGAGATATATTTTGAGGGAGAAAATAGAAGAGTACCTATCAAGATTGTCTCAGCCATTAAAGTCATGAAGCACTTTAAGAAAGGATGTGAGGCATATTTAGCTTTTGTAATCGATAAAAGCAAAATGGGAGCATCGCTAAAAAAAATGCCTATGGTGAGTGAGTTTAAGGATGTCTTTCCAGAAGACTTAATGGGATTACCACCACATAAAGAGATTGGATTTGAAAAAGAATTATTGGCAGGTATAACACCTATATCACAAGCGCTATATAGGATGTCCCCATCAAAATTAAAAGAGTTGAAGGTATGGTTGCAACAACTGCTAAATAAAGGGACTATCTGACCAAGTTTTTCACTATGGGGTGCACCTGTGCTATTTGTGAAAAAAGGATTGGTTGTTACTATGAGCGACCTGTGAATTTTGTGTGGCTCATGGCAACTTTATCGAATGGGACATCCATTTCATTTATGGGATAGGGATCATCGATTGGTCTCGAGGGGATGCAAGACGCTTTGTGTTTATGGAGTCACCATATGATTTTTAGAAAATCAAGAAAAGATGAAAAGGACAGCATTGGGTCACTCAACGAGTATCGTCCCCAGCAGAGATTCTAGGTTCGGGAGATCGTATATACTTTTTGGCTATTTCTCATTATACAATACTCGATATATGGCTACTGCAGCACCCTAGTTTTGGTATGGTAGTTTGATATATACACATTCACACAAACACATGATAATAACAAAAAGTAAGTGAAATTAAGTACAATTATTTACAAGGTTTTTCTAGTAAAGGCATTTGAAAGGAAAAAAAAAGTGTGAAAATGTAAATATGGTTCTAGATCTAGAATACACCTGCAAAACAGAGGTTAGCACAACTATATGCAATTGCATCCATTCATCCACTAAGACAACAATTAGACATGAGGTATACGATTAATGAATAAGTGGATAGATGCATATAATTGCAGTCATTTGCACTTGCAAGAATTATTATTAAATATTCCTAAATAGTAGAGAAATAATAAAAATTGTATGGTTGCATCATTGGACCATGAAAATGACAGCTCTAGCTCGAAAATGTGAATTTTCATATTATTAGACGCATTTTGATGCAAAATGAAGAAAATAACTTATTTTCGTGTTTGATGAGTGAGAAAAATGGCAGTTCTAATATAAGTATGCAGTTCTAATGAAAAACTATGATTTTCATGTTGAAGATGCTAGATTTATGTTCAGAAACATGATTTTTTATGTTGGAAATGTGATAACTCATGCAAAGTGATGATTTTGATATTTATTGGATGCAAAATACATACTTTATGTGAAAAATGATAATTTTCCACATAAAGTTGTAAAAATGATGTGAAAATGAGGATTATGATGTAAAAATGTGATTTTTGTCAATAAAATATATTAAAAATGCGGAGAACGATATTTTTGTGATTTTTATATTTTGGAGCTATAGGTTGCACAATGACAGTTTATTATGAGCAAAATGAAGCAGAGATTATTCAATCAACATGCAAATTGCTAGTCTCACCACACAATCACTACAATTTCTCAACTACTGGCGGTAATAAAATAAAATGGAAGACAGTAAAATAAATGTGCAAAATTGATTGTTTAGTCCACAGATTTGACTGAGCTTGTTTTTGGCATTTTAAGGCTTTTACTTCATGGGATTTTCAAGCTGTCCTCGTCGAGAGGTTGGAAATGACATGTAGAGTGTAAATTCATGTACCCTTGAAGCATGCTTTGACAAAGATGTAGGCGGGTTTGCTTCGAGTCGGTCTAAAAATTCTAAGAAGAATGTAGTAGTTGAGCCAAGAGTGTGTAAATCGAGACTCCTTAAGTCTCCAATTTGACAGCATTTCAGTATGTGTGAAGGTGTGAAGGCCCCCTTTTAAAATGGGAGGTAGAGACCTTTATTTATTAAAAAAAATAGATATTTACATGTGGGCATGCGTCTTGAGGCACACATATGCTCGATTTTGCTCACGTGTATGCATGTCAGAGCACGTAAGCACATGAAGAGTGTGTAACCACATGCTTGGGCACATGGTTTCACGCCTAGTGCTCGTGGTCATGCGCTAGGGGTGCGTGGTCACGTGCAACCACTGCGTTTACGCGATGATTTTGGGGTTTACGCATGCTATCCTGAGGTTGTTTGTAGAGGTTTTTAGACCTTTTGGATGTGTTTCTGATGTCTGTTTTATCTGAATTGGCTTCTATTTTCACGCATAAGCATGTTTGCTCAAGTACGGTTACGCACTATAAAGTTGCTTACATTCTACCCCTCAGGTTTATGTGCACTTTTTGGGGATTGCTTCTGGAGGTTTTTAGGGCTTACGAATGCATTTTTTACGTCCATTTTATTAAAATTGGTTTTCATTTTTTCACAAAGTTGAACTTCAATCCTGCGAGACGAATAGTGGTTTGACAAGTTGTACATTTTGAGCAATGACTTGCTTGAGATGAGTGACTTGCCCTTCTGATAATTCATAATTCATAAAATTAAGGTATGACTTGGTGACTCGATGGCTAGTTTTGCACTTTTGGAGGCCTGGTTCGGGCTTTTAGACTTATAGCATGCTTTAGAGGCGGTACAAATAAACAAACACTTGTCATATTCAGGAAGATGTTTTCATCATTGGACCCTTTTGGAGATAGTCACAACTTGATGTATAACAGTTGCCCCCAGCTTCACGTGTGTTGCATAGCCTCCTATCGCTGATGTGAATACATGCAAAACAATGCAGAGATGTAAAAATAGTTTTCTAAAGAGAGAGGCACTTACCTAAGTGTTGTGTTGTCTTTGGACGTCTGTCTAGTTGTCATCTAGTGACTCAATTCTCATTGTTGTTTTTGTGATTTTGATTGTTGACTTTGAGATTTAGCTGTTGTCTTTGTGATTCAATTCTTGTTCTCATAGTTCGGCTGTCACGCAAGGTGTAGTTTGGGATGCATGTAAAGATGCAGTTTGGGGCTCACGCAAGAATACAATTCTAGGATTCATGCAACGATTATAATAATTCACATAAGATGTAACTTTAGGATTCAAGAAAGATGCAATTGTCAGATTCAATAATAATGATATATGTGAGTTACAAAATGTGCAATGCAGTTTTAAATATATATGAAATGCAAAATGCATGATGAAATTTCAAGATTCGCACAATAATGAATGCAATTTTCACACAAAAGTGGTAGCGATGCTTTTTTTATTCATGCAAAATGATGCAATTCAGGAGACATACAGAATAATGCAATTTAGGATGCACGCAAAGATGCATTTATTTCACATAAGATGATTCAAGCAAGTGAGACAAGCACGTGATAGTGATATACAAGCATGTGTATGCAAATGCAATGACTACCCCTTCAGGCGTCATACTTAACACTCTCTAGTCGTGTTAAGGGTTTACTAGCAACGTTACCCTAATCTATTCAGAGTTTTAGGTAGTGCTAGGATCACCTGATTGGTGTCGACGCTTCCCTCACCTATTCAGGTTTTAGGTACAATCACCTAATTATTGTCAAGCAAAGTAGAAATGCTACCCTCACCTGATTAGGGTTTTAGGTAGTGCTACAATCACCTAATTAGTGTCATGCAAAGGGTGAGCCCAAATAAGGCTGAAAGATAGATGTGTGCTTTTTTTTGTGTGATTGTGATTGTGCTTAATGTTGTTATGATTTTAAACTGTGATTTGTGTCTTTTTACATTTTTTGTTTTATGGTGGGTACTTCTTGATCTTAATTTGTGATAATGACTTTCGAATTTTTTATTGGCTAGTTACAGCTTGAAGTCCTTCTTTTATTTTAATCTTCTTTTAGGTGCTCCTTGATCTTAATTGGCGATGATGACCTTTAGAGTTTTTATTGGCTAGTTGCAGCTCAAAGTCTTTTCCTCATGGATGCTTCTCGATCTTGATCGGTGATATTAAATTTTGTATTTTTATTGGCTGGTTATAGCTGAAAGTCCTAAGATAGCACATATGAACATGTGAAGAGTATGCATTTTAACTTTATTTATAAGTATATTCAAAGAATTTACACATTGAATTAGTTATGGTTAGCTAAGTGCTTCTATTCTTGAATTCTTGCAATTGATTCATTGATGCTAAGAGTCGTATGTATTAGAGCATTCGAGCTGCCATAACTATCATAATCTTGAGTTAATGTTGATCTCATCAATTCGAAAACATGATCCACAACTCGTGGTCAAGACTGTTGTATTACCAAGTGAAGAGCAAGCTTCCCAAGTGAATTTCTTAAGAATGTGGCGAGATGAAACTTTATAAAGAATGCAGATGAATAGAATAAATTTCAATTATCAAAAGGCTTCTAAGTAAAAAAGTGATAGTTGACCATACATTATTTATTACTAATATTTTTTCTTTTTCTCTCTTTCTTTTTTTCTCTTTTCTATTTTTTTTATTCCCTTTATTAGTATTCCCCGCCTTTCCCATATTATTTAATGCGAATATCGCAATAGGGTCTCTTTTGATACTCTTACTCATTTTCGAGCATTGGAGTGGGTGAGTATGGTCTTGAGATCACTTGCCTCTCTAAAAGTTATCTTGATAATTGTAATTTATTTTGTTCATTAATGTCCTTTATAGGTTTTGTCTTGTGTGTTCTTCGTCCATCCAGGTGGTAGGCGAGCATTAAGCTGATTAAAGTTTAGAAAGTCCTGACTTAGAGTTGCCAATTCATGCTTGGGAAATTGCAAAATAAGTATTAAAGGAAGATTATAACAATTCAAATCAGCTCACTTGGCTCTGATTTATGCAATTCATGGCATGGATAAAGTTTGCAAAAAATGTAAAAAGAAGAATCATCATTATTTTATTTTTCTTTTCAATGTATGAATGCAAATGCGGATGCACGTATTAGAGAGAGAAGGAAGAGGGCACTCCCCAGTGTAGAGGTGGTCACGATGGCAGCACTTGTCGATTTGTTGTGTTTGATGTTTTTTATTTTTCCTTATTGTTGTCATTTCTATTGACTGTTGATGTTGCCATTGTTGCAAATTGTATGCTTTAAAACTATAGCCCTTGATATATTCTTATGGTTGTAGCTGTTGCTATGTTGTGTAACCCTTGTTGTATTACTTTATGAGCGGCTATCACCTTTACGTGCTTGGATTTGCTTGAGCATGCACAGTTGCACTAGCCTATAAAATAAAATAAAAGAATTGCAGTTATTATTGGTTATGTCCTTAGACGATGATTCTGAGCCAAGGCACATTCTGACTTCCCTTTTATTGTGTTGCTTCTACTGATTTGATGTTCCTTGCTCTTGCTCGTTGGTGCAGTTGCTATTCCCTATGAATTAAAGGAATTTTAACTACTGTTTATTTATTTGCAGAATGATTCATAGTCGGAGTTTATTCTAACTTCCCTTTTGGCAGTTTGACACTTGTTGCAGTGTTTGTTATTCTTGTTATAGCTCTTATCATAGCATCTATAGCTCTCTACACTGACTGTGGCTCTAGTTGTAGATGTAGCACATGTTGTGTTTGCTCTGTGTGTACGTGTCTCGAAGTGCATGTGTGCCTCGAAGTGTGTGTCTCAAAATGCATGTACATTTCTTGAAGTGTGTGAACATGTCTTAAAGTGTGTACATGTATATATCTCAAAGTGTGTATATGTCTCATATGTTTTGAAGTGTGTGCGTTACACGTGTGTGCGTTAGATGAAAATGCTACTATGTAGTGATGATGCAGTAATGATGTCATCATTTGTCATGCTGCAGATATTATTTCTGTGATGTGATGATGCAACAATTATAGATATGATATGCTCATGCCATTTTATTTTGTTTTTCTCTTTTCTCTTGAATGATTGTAAGCACCCAATTTCTGAATGACTTGAGTTTGGATGTAATAGAGGGCCCGATGATGAAAATCGACAGTGAAATTAGATTTATTGGACTTGATTTATTGGTTTTTAACTAAATTATAAATTATTTTTAGGACTTATTTTAAATTTTATTTTAATTATTTCCTTTTTAAATAAATTTCTAAAAAAATAAAAAAAGAAAAATAAAATTTCCAAAAAAAATAAAAAGTACAAAATTTTAAAAAAAAATTGTTGGCCGAATGGGTCAAAATACCCATTTAATTTCACCCAACTTGTTTTCAAAATAAGAAGTGGCCAACTTCGGCAATAACAATTTTGATTGGCCGAAGAAGTTTCAAATTGGCCAAAGTGGCCATTCTCTTCAAATTTTTTGATCGGAAATTTATATTTTCGATGGTCCCATATATTTTTTTTAATTTTTTAATTTTTTAATTTAATTGTGATTGATTGTCATTTGATTTATTTGATAAATATTTATTGATAAATATGTATTTATCAAGTAAATAATAAAAATAAATTATTTTATTTTATTTTTATCTTATACCCAATTTAGGGTTACAGGGTGTTTTGTTTATATACATACGTGATTTCTTTTCACACAGGGGAGGCTCTAGAGGGTTTTATTTTTTTCTTCTGCTTTCTGATTTTTATCCGTCAGCTAAAAACATCCTCTATGCTCTTATTCTTATTTTTTTACGTTCTTTTTTATATTTTCATTCTGGACCGTAAATCATATTCAAAAAATTAAAAATTCACAAATAAAACAAAACCACTGACTCTTCAATCAAGATTGATCATCTCTTCTTAAAGAAATCAATATTGCATTCCATTTGATCTAAATTTTCATTTACAATTATTTTTTGTTTGTTTTATCATTATTTTTCTATTTCTTTGTTTTATTTCTTCGTCAATTTTTATTTTATTTATTTAGTTTTGCTTTCTTTGTTTTATCTGTATGTTGTATTAATGATTTATGTTTTATTTTTATCTTCTTTTATTCTTTCACCGTTTGTTTTATTCTTTTCTATTTTTAGTCATATATGGACCAAAAGGAAAACATAGAAAGCATTCATCGTGGCTCAGTAACCCTTTTTTATTTATTTATTTATTTATTTGGATTTTCTTTATTTATTATTTTAAATCATTCATTGACTAATGTTTATTTGTTTTTTATTTTCATGATCGATGGGTGACATGAATTCATTGTAGTGATTGAATAAAGGCAAACCCATGAAGATCCATGTAATGCCATGGATTTAAGTATTGTATTAGAACATAGATTTTAGGGTTTATTCTATTTATTTATTTATTTTTGTATTTTAATGGTAGTTTCATTATGTATTTATTTTGGTTTTGGGTTGTATTAATTTTAATTTTGTACGTAGATTATTATAATTGCCCCACTAGTGAGAATATAGTGGAACCTCTTTAATTTTCTGCAAGTTAAAATTAATTAGTAAATTAGGTTCAATTTGGTAAATACCTTAATTAAAATCAATGGTGGCTTTAGATTAATTTTAGGTTGTATGTAATTAAAATTAGGGTTAGAAAAATCACAGGATGTTTGTTTTGATTTGTTATTTGCTTTATTTTTATTATTTGGGTTTGTTTATTACTTTTGTTTGTTTTCGGGCTCAAGCCCATGTTAGATTTTAACTCATTTAATTAATTAGTTATTAAAAATGGTTTTAGGTTTTAATTAATTTTTAAAATTAATTTAGGCACATTAGGTTAATTTAGATTTAGGCCCACTTTAGTTTAATTAAAATCAATTCTAGACTTAGCTCAGCCCATTAAAACACTTTCTTTTAAAATAAATAGATTTAGGACTCATTTCACTTAAATTAAAAATTAATTAGAATTAGGCCTATTAATTCATTTTCATTTTCATTTAAAATTGATAGACTTAGACCCATTTCTTTAGAATTAAAATTTGTAGATATAAGCTCACCAATTAATTAACATGTAGGCCCACCTTTAGTTCCATTTCATTTATAAATAAAATATGTAGAGTTCGTTAACTTAAATTAAAATCAGTGTAGTTTAGCCCTAGGGACGTTTCGCCTTATGAATGCATTTTTTTATGTGTAATT
Source organism: Mallotus repandus (assembly GCA_949671775.1). Taxonomy (NCBI): domain Eukaryota; kingdom Viridiplantae; phylum Streptophyta; class Magnoliopsida; order Malpighiales; family Euphorbiaceae; genus Mallotus; species Mallotus repandus. The sequence goes on from CATIWM010656086.1 coordinate 24,503, forward strand.
TCATGACTAGTTACATTGGTGCTAGATGGTTGTTCAATTAGGGTTTATATAAAATTGCATGTAATTAGAGAATAAGATAGTAATTCATAAACTAATTCTAACTGAACATGAGACTAAAAGAAGTTGGTATTCTATTCCCAGAATTTTCTGGTTATGGTGCTAACTCTCTTTTATAGAATCGAGTTACCACCATCTACGATTTGTCCTTGTTATTACCCTGGGTGGTGACTCCTCATCTCCACGCTATGTCTTTGTGATATAGTAGTGTGTTCCCTAAAGCCATGAGCTCAAACAGTGTCGCGGTTTCTAAAATCTTGGACGCGCGCTAAATCCTGCCGTCTAAAGTGGCAACTCCACTGGGGATAAGAGATACTGATTTTACTTATGTTCTTTAGAATTATTTTATTCTTGCATTCATTTTTGCATGTCCCTACTAGCCGATGGTGTTGGTTTATAGTCCTTTGATTCCACTAGCTTCTTAGGATTGTAAATTGGCTAACCATCACTCTTAGCCTTAACTTGATTCAAGAGAGATTATCGGGCTCATATGACCAGGTCTGTGACCTAAGTCTTAAAGGTGGGTAGTCTTCTCTCGAGTTTGCAAAGGATGCCAGGCCTCTCTAACCTTGGCCTATAACTCAAGTCTTAAAGGAGGGCACCTTATTAAGGGAACCTTGTCCTTTTCACTGGATTCAACTCATGTAGTGACTTAGTAACTTCCCCTAGGATTTACCCAACTTGCTTATGTATGTTGCCATGAGGTATTTCTATTTATAAAAGTCCAAGCCCATACTTTAAAAAAGCCTATTCAAGCTAATAAAGATTGGGCTATACTTTTATACCTAGAAATGTTGTTTGTATGCTTTTATTGCTTTGAGGGCATGCACGTTAGATCTTGATATCCCCTGTTGATATTAAGGCCAAGACCAAAAAATCCTAGGAAAAAAGACTCACCATTGAATACGTGTGTGGGAGAAATAAGGTTGGAAGGATGTATGTTGTACACCAGACTTGATATTTGTTACTTTCTACTTGTTGCATAACACGTGCATCATGCATACATGCATATATACATTTCATGCATCATACTGACACTTTGCTTTGTAGCCATCATAGATTCATCTGGGCCATCCTATGTTTGGGAATGAAGAGGTGGTAGACTGTTAAAGTGTTGAGTCAAGTCCAAAGTTGATAACTAAAGAGATTCTTCGCAAGCTAGAGAAAAGTTTTATCAACCTACTCTGCTTGGAAGATACATTAACTCAGGTGAAACAAATAGAAGAAATGGAACAAGGAGGAAATTGGACCCTAAAGGACATTTAGGGAGCTTTAATGGATGACATGAGAGCTATGATTCAAGATGAACTGAGACAAGCCTTAGCTGGGTGAATGCTGACTGCTGCTGCACCTGCACTTACTATTTTTATACCACCTCCTGCTGCTAATCCACTTGTTGTGGATGCTCCACCTGCCAACAATGATAATGTTGGGGGGCAACCATTCTAATCCACCTATTGTGGATGCTCCACCTGCCAACAATGATAATGCTGGGGGGCAATCATTCAATGTTGCTAGGAATATGCCTATTGTAGACATAAAAGTTAAAGATGTAAAGAACTACATGGTAGACAAAGCCAAGAAAGAATCATTTGAGCTAGTTCAGGAATTCGAGTCTAAGTAGATGCAAGCACTAACTCAAAAGATGTCGAAGATGGAAGAACTAATAAGAGGGCATGGCATGGGTTATTCACTTGACTTTGATGACATAATGTGCATGGAAGGTGACAAGTTACCTGACAAATTCAAAATGCCTCTGTTATAGAAGTTCAATGGCTTTGGAGACCCAAGGATCCATTTGAGTCAATACACAACAACTATGAGCACCACTAAAGCTCCTCTATCTATAATCACAAAGTTATTTATGTTATCTCTAGAAAGCATGGCCTTGAATTGGTACCATGGGTTAAAGAAGTCCATTTGGGCTAATTAGAAAGAATTATGCACAGCTTTCCTAAAGCATTATGAGTATAGTACTAAGTTAGAAGTTTCTATCATGGACTTGGAGCTAACGAAATAGAAGTCAAATAAATCATTCATGGACTTTTTAACAAGGTTCATGAATAAGGCAGGGTTGATGAAGAATAGGCTAATTGAGAAGGATTAGGTGAGAATGATTATAAGAAATGTGTCATCCAACCTAATGGAAAGATTGCAAATGATGAACCCCAAGAAACTTGTGGACTTGTATGATGATGGTTTGCAAGCTGAGGAAATTGAGAATTTAAAACATGATAAGAAGGAAGAGGTGATCGAGGAAGTCCTTAAGGAAATACTAGAATAGCTATTGTGTATGCCACCTGCAGAAAGACAACCACCATAAGAGCTAACATCCATAGCATTTAGAATGTTAAATAATATTGTCACTCTTTTTCTTTGAATAACTTTTCAATTTCTTGAGAACTATTTTTAGTTTTAATGATCGATGATATGAATTCTAATTTTGGCTTACTCGTGTCATGTGCATCCTAATAGTACTATGCATTATGATCACATCTGCATGTTTGACATAAATTTAATTCAATTAGATTCATTCAGCATGGGCACTCAAAGAACATTCCTATATCACATGATATAACTTTTAAGGGGAGAAGAAAAGTTTAAGAGAATATATAAAAAAAGAAAAAATGAAGCAAAAGAAAGAATGAATAAAGGGCTCATCAGGCAAAAATTAGTAGAAAATATTCAGTTAGAAAATTCAAAAAAGACTAGCTGATACCAGGAGTTGTATTATGTGATGTAATGAATGTTCTCGTTTTTGCCCTAATGAATGAGTAAAGTTGAATTTTAAATTTGTGTTCAGATATTGCATATTCATCTTTATCGTACTGCATAAGTATATGAATGGAACAAATAAAACATAATGTAAACTAGAGAAATCAGAGCTATAAGATCAGTGTTTTAGTTTTGTTTTCTCTTCTTAACACCCCTTTGTGATTCATTTTGTAAAGTCTAGTGTCCTATTTTACCTAGAGAATTCAGGTGGCTTAATAACTTGCATTGTAATCCATACCTTATAGTTATCATCAATCAGTGCATTAGCAGCTATAGAGTCCTCACCTTTTCCAGGTTCTACTGAAAGCAAGTCTAGTTAATTTTAATGTCAAGAACTCTCTTTAGTCAGTTCACTTACTCCTTTGCATCTTTAATACAAGGGAATGATAGGTATAAGATTGATTCAATTTTTTGTGATCCTAGGGTCTTTTCAACATTTTCATAAACAAAAACTATTAGAAAATGAGGGCAAAATGTAACTTTTGAGTCCAAAATGTAAATAGATTGGGGGCAAGAAAGTGAGTCTGCACTCAAAGACTAAAGATGGAACACTGAAGTATAAGAGTCAGAAAAAAAATTATAGGGCTAGAAAAGAGTAAACTACAAGCCTGTAGATGCATCATTCAATCAAAGAAATCCAATGTAAGGCTATGGACTCTATCCTCTAGCTTTGTTATCTGAGTTGTGTCAGAAGCTCTAACAATAGAAGTTCCATCATTGAAGAATCCACCGCTCAAAGCTGCGAGTTATTGATGAAGCACCTTATTGTTACACTCCAAATGAAAGACCTATTAGGATCATGCATATCATATATATCATGTATACACTTGCATACATATGTTGTGAGATATTTATTTTCCATGGCAAAAGATATTTGGGATGAGTTAAGGTTGTGCAAATACTCTGCTACTAACATTCAAAATTACTGTTGTAAAAGTGCAGGAAAGTAGTCAGAGTTTGGACAAGTGAAGATAGGAAGGGTGGTGTTATCAAGATGAACCTGATGCTCAAACGAAACTATGGAATGTGATAGTGCAGTAAATCATAGATTGATCTAGAAAGGAAATGTCACCGATAATAGTACTCATGGAAGCCTCATTCTAGGCAATCTCAAGAGGTTGAATAGAAGATTCAAGCTTCTCAGATTCAATATTCTTTTTCAAAGCCTCATCCGAAACATCATCTGGAACATTACCTAGAGCCTCAATAAGAAGAGAACCTGCTACCATAAACTATGAAGGGAATGTTGGAAGGAGAAATGAGGCTCTTTATTATAACATCAATGGGAATGACAGAAAAATAAACCTAACCCTTAGCCATGACCTCAATGATGATGTATCAAGACCCCTGTGATCAGAGATATCATCACCACAATAAAAAAGGGAAGACTGCAAAATAACGAAATTGCATTCGAATAGAACTTCTTTACATGCAAACAGACTAGACTAACTTGTGGTATTTTGAGCAGGGAAAACAAAAAGGAATGAAGAAGGAGAAATAATTAGTGGAACAAAAGACTAAACAAGATAGCAAACACCAATCGCTTATCAAAATGTCACTCCATATGATAAACATTTTGACAAATATTCAAGGGAATTAACAAAACTTTATCCCTTTAGTTTCTATGATAAAGTGTGATATAGCACAAATATGCATACTTATTTAGGAGTATTTTAGTAATTATGTTGTTTTTTTTTCTTGTGATCTTGTTTTTTTATGTTCTTAGTATATGATTTCTATCTACCAAATGCATTTTAGGTTTGTTTATATGTTTTGATGTATTTTTAGGCCTAATGATCATTGGAAAAGGCTTGGAATTGGTTAAAACAAGTTGGAAAGAAAAAAGACTCATTTTTGGAAGATTTGAGACTGTCACGAGTCATTACACATGGGATGAGTCATTACGGAGAGCTTCTATAAGGAGTCGGCACCCTGGAACGACTCGGCACAGGGACAAAAGGCCTAGAAGATTCTGGATTGAGCAGTTTTCATATTCGGTCATAACTTCCTATAAAGACATCAAAATGAGGTGATTCAAGTTGTGTTGGAAAGATGACTCAAAGATCTAGAACTTTCATGAAGGGAATTTCCAGAGATAAAGTCATTTAGATAGACAAAAATGCCCTGGAAGTTATGTATTCTGTATAGGGTTGTAACCCTTCATGTTAAAAGGTGCCTTTCTATTTTGTAGCTTCTTGTAACCACCTCTAAGGCCTATATATATGGGTCATTAGTGCCTTGTGCCATATATGGAGATATAGAGAGACAATATATAGACACTTTTAGATAGATTTATGCAAGGGAGATCATTTTCGGCTAGAAGACAATTAAAAGGGGTTTTATTAACTCAATCTCTTCTCTTTAATATTGTTTTTTATTGTCTCTTGATTTAATTAACCATGTGTATTGGCTAGGTATTTTGAGGAATTGCAATGTTGATTGAATAAGGATTATATATTCATGCTTGATTGTTTGATTTGAATTCAATTAGTACAGAATATTGTTATGTATGCTTGATCACCATATGTAACTTGTAAATTGGTTTATTTGCAAC
>CATIWM010656104.1:0-25810 GCA_949671775.1 Mallotus repandus
TCCAGACCCAATTTAGATTGATTTGTTATAAAATATTCACTAAAGTCCTTAATGAAATGACTTTATAACCTATGAAACCTCGAGCTTTCAATTATGCATTTTAGCACGACTATTTGTTGCAATTGAGTCCAAATCATTCTAAATTTTTTAATTCTCATCCTTTACTTCATTTTTATTCCAAATCTCTTTTATTCTCAAAATTTTACTCATTTTGAGTGACATAAAAATTCTCAAATTCTCATTCTTTGATCAAGTACAAATCACGGTTAATCCGATACATTAACTTGACTACAATTACTAGCTTATACTTAAATTCTATCAACATGTATGTAAATGCAATGTATAATGAATGCAAATTTACTTAGAGTTAGGGTACGGATGTGACACCACTGCCGATCTAAAAGATGATCGGCGGTGGCCAAAAATAAAAATATTTGATGAAGAAACTTAAAAAGAAAAAAGAGAAGAAGAGGCTAGAGTTAGAAAGAAAATGCGGTTTTACGAGTAAAAAAATCTTTAAATAAATGATAAGGAGGTGCTAATGAGGTAATGGTTTAGTGCATGGTTATCAATTATTATTATTATTATTATAAGATCATTTGCATTATTTTTTACTAGAAAAATAATTTGTTTTTTAGGAAAATTGTAAAAACAATTTTTTTTTTATTATCATTAGACTTTTTCAAAATGGTTTCAAAGAGGTTAATTTTCATAGAGATTTTAGGTTCGAGTTGCTTCATATAAAATATTTTTTTAAAAAACAAAATACAATTTAATGTTTGTCATGTTTAGAAATAGTTTAAAATAAATTTCCATTTTCTAAAAAAATAGTTATGTTTTTTAATATTTATCATGTTTAATATAATTTATAATATTTGTTATGTTTAGAAATAGTTAAAAAAATTCTAACTAAAGAAAAGCTATCATACATTATTTTAAAAATAAATTTCTATTTTAAAAATATTTTTTTATTAATGTACAAAACTTAATAAAAATTATAAAAATTTATCAATTAATATATCAACCACTGGCCATCATCTCTAGTAAATTTGTTTCACACATCAAAATGTTGATTAAGCTAAAAAAAATTTACCGTTAATTTTTTATTTAAAAAAATTGAATGTAATTTGGAATTAGAAAGAATCAAGAAATGAAGCATGTCATCCATTAAATTATAATTTATGGTAACTTTCTCATTTAATGGAATTAAAAGAATACGACAAAAATAATATTGTTGTAGTCTTGTAGGTAAAAAGCTGCAAATGGATTCTAATAGAAATGGAGCATTATATATATATATATATATATATATATATATATATATATATATATTAAATTGGGAGATGATATGATCTTAGCATCAATGGACTACACAACATGAAGAAAATCCCTCTCTTTTAAAATAACAATGACATGAATCGAACTATGCACCTCAAGATGCCTTACCACTTGAGGTTAGGGACGTAACCAAGCCGAACTTTTAAAATTTCAGGCTAAGCTCGTTTAAAAATTAACGAACTCAAATCAAGCTCGAGTTTTATTAAATTTTTTAAAGTCTGGCTCAAATTCGGTTCGAGTTTGTGTTTGACGATCTCAAACCGAACTCACAAGACAGGCATGTTAAACAATGTATTTTTATTATTAGACTTTACATTATTTTATAATCTCAAACTACGTGTTTTTTAACATTAAAATTATTTATAACATTAAAATTATGTAGTTTTAATTTAAAATACGAATATTACTTAATATTATATTTATATTAAAAATTTATTATTTATTATAAAGATGTTATATTATTCCATTTAAAATTAATTTTAAAACTACGTAGTTCATAAATTAGAGAATTAGGATAAGAAAATTGTTTATGTTTACATTAAAATCTAAAAATATGTTATTTTAACTTAAAACAGTGTAGTTTTACAATAATAGAATTCATAAATTCAAATTATATTTATCTATTATTTTAAATTTAAACTTTTTTAATATTAATACTTATATATTACTCTAAAATAAAATTATTACTTAATTTTTTATTTATTGAACAATTTATTATTTGCTAAATATTTAATTAGTATTATATAATATTTATTTATTATAATATTAATATTAATTTACATGCAAAAAATTATATAATATTACCATGAGTACATAATATTATCATATGTAATATTTTATATTAATTACTACTAATTTAATTGGTATTATTTTTGCTTAATATAAAATTAGTATTATATAATATTGACTTACTAAATTAAATGATATTTATTGAATATTAATATTTAAATTAAATAATACATATTTAATACCACCACTTAATATAACGAGCCTATTTATGAGCCTGTAAACAAGCTTAAATGAGCCTATAAACGAGTTTGTGTGACGAACAAGTCTGTTCGTGAGCTTTAACAAGCTGAACTCAAGGAAGCTCGGACTCGGCTCATTTAGCTTACAAGCTTCAAAATGAAGTTTGAACTAGATTCGTTTAACTTAACAAACAAACTCAAATGAATTTTTTTCGAGCTGAATTTCAAAGAAATTATGAATTTTCGACTCGATTACACCCTAATTAAAGTTTTGCAATTTTTTTAACAAATGCAACTTCTTTTTTCTGAATGTTAAGTAAATAAAAAGAGACAGTTCATAAAGTCTAAAAAAAAAAGGGACTTTAATCGTCCATATTCATGAAACCATAGATATATAAAATGACGTACCACCTGACTATGAATTAGCTAATTGGTACATTTGTGGGCACATTGACTAACAGTTAGCTAAGTCGTGTTCGTATATATATATATATAATATATCACTGAAATCTAATTAATTCAATTTAATTTTTCAGAATTATTATTATATATATATAATTTTATTATGTGTCAAATTAATTTTTTAGAAATTTAAAGTAATTTTTATGAATATAATTAGATCATCCATATAAAATGGATAGAATTGACTGGTGAGACAGTAGTCAAATGATAACTCTTCTTCAAAGACATTTTAAGGTGTATAGTTCGATTACTACTGTTATCGATTTAAAAGGGGAGGATTTGTTGAATAATTAAACTTGTTTAATATATGTGGTTTTAATTAAAAGAATAAAAGTTGTGGCTAAAATTAAAAGAGATATGATAATTGGTGTTAGGTGTTAGATTTAATGTGTGTGATTTTAAATATTTTGTATTGATGTATTTATAAGCATATTTTGTGGTTTGTATTAGTTTGGGGTTAGTATAAATACCCTCTCTTCCCTGCATAGTAATCATCAAGCAAGCAATTCAAATATTAAAGCTTGAGTTATAAAAGTTTTAGTGTGTTTGAGAGAGTTTGAGTGTTTAGTATTTAGCAAAGTGGTATCAGAGCCAAATATTGGCATATAGTATACCAAATCAAAGATCTTGGAAAGACGAATCCAACGCCATCGGAATAACCCTGATCGAAGATTGGACGCGCCACCAATCGCTGCTGGAAGATTACTGCTAGAAACCCAGTCAACTCACTAAATTGAAATCGAGTCAAGCCGAGCTGAGTCATGGAGCCGAGTCCTCAAGCCCGTGACCAAGTTTTCAAGTTGTTAGAACGAGCCATTTGACCAAGCCGCTTTGCCATTTATGAGCCATTTTACCGAGCGGTCAAGCCGTTTGACTGAGGTGCTGAGACATTGATCAAGCTGTTGATCAAAAAGTTAACTTTTTGACCAGAGTCCATCTTAAGGTTTTTCGGCGTTCTAGATCCATTCGTGAAGTCGGATTTCGTAAATTCTTTCTAAATTAAGCAATATGGCAAATAGTGTTGTATCCTTCCAAGTTCTAACACTCAACAACAACAATTATGACAATTGGAGTATCAAAATGAAGGCTCTCCTTGGTGCAGATGATGTTTGGGATATCATAGAGAAAGACTATAGTGAACCACAAAATGAGACATCATTATCCTAGTTTGAGAAGGATAGTTTAAAAGATTCAAGAAAGAAGGACAAGAAGGCTCTTTTTCTGATCTATCAAGCCCTAGATGATGACAGTTTTGAGAAAATTTCAGAAACAACCTCGGCTAAACAAGCATGGGAGAAGCTGCAAACATCATATAAAAGAGAAGAAAAAGTGAAGAAGGTGTGTCTTTAAACTTTAAGAGGGGAGTTTGAATCTCTGCATATGAAAGGAGGTGAGACCATTTTTGATTACTTTTCTAGAGTTTTGGTTGTTTCTAATCAACTAAAAAGAAACGGTGAAAAATTAGAAGATGTAAGAATAATAGAAAAGATACTCCGCTCATTAGACCCGAAGTTTGAGCATATTGTTGTAACTATAGAAGAGACGAAAGACTTAGAGGAAATGAAGATTGAGCAGCTTCTAAGCTCATTATAAGCCTATGAAGAGAAGCACAAGAAGCAACAAGGACTCACTAAGCAACTCCTCAAACTACAGCTCAATGATACACATCAAAGCCAAGGCAATGAAAGAAATCAATGTGGCTGAGGTAGAGGCAGAAGTCATGGATGAAGTGGAAGCCGTGGTCGTGGACGAGGTTGGAGTTCTTACAATAGCAACTTCAACAACTATAAGAAAGGTGAAAGTTCTATAAGAAGTCATGGGGGAGGCAATCCAAACTCAAGGTATAATAAATCCTAAGGTCAATGTTATAATTGTCAAAATTATGGGCATTATGCATCAGAATGTAGAGCTCTTAGTAGTAAAGTTGAAGAAAAAACCAATTATGTAGAAGCAAAGATCGAGGAGAAGATAATGTTACTATCCTGGAGAACCAATGTTGAAGATCAAGGAAGTACTTGGTATCTTGATACTGGAGCAAGTAACCATATGTGTGAAAAAAGAAGTATGTTTGTGGAACTCAATGAATCGGTGGTTGGCAATGTTTCATTTGGTGATGATTCAGAAGTGTCAGTAAAAGGAAGAGGTAACATCCTTATTCGTGCTAAAGATTGTAGTCATTAGTTAATTTCTGATGTCTATCATGTGCTTGATATGACATGCAACATTTTGAGTATGGGTTAGCTTTTAGAAAAAGGCTATGATTTTTACACAAAAGATTATAGTCCTTTTATAATAAATGGCAAAAGAGACTTAATAGCTAAAGCAAAAATGTCAAAGAATAGACTGTTTCCTTTAAATGTTCAAAATGATGTTGCAAAGTGTTTGAAAGCTTGTTATAAAGATGCATAATGGTTATGGCATCTTCGATTTGGGCACCTCAACTTTGGAAGCTTGAAACTATTATCGAAGAAGAGAATGGTAGGAGGACTACCTTGCACCAACCATCCAGATCAGTTTTGTGAAGGGTGTTTACTTGCAAAGTAGTTCAGAAATAGTTTTCTCAAGGAATCATACTCAAGAGCCAAGAAGCCATTAGAGCTCATTCATACTGATGTGTATGGGCCAATTAGTCCAGGCTCTCTCGGTAAAACTAACTATTTTCTTCTTTTTATTGATGACTTTTCAAGAAAAACTTGGGTATATTTCTTGAAGTAGAAATCAAAAGTCTTCGAAGCATTCAAGACATTTAAAGCTGCTGCGGAGAATGAGAGTGACTAGAAGATTAAAGCATTGAGATCAGATCGAGCAGGAGAATTCACTTCAAAAGAATTCTAAGAGTTCTGTGCAACAAGTGGAATTTGACATTTTCTCACTATTCCGAGATCTCCACAACAAAATGGTGTTGCAGAAACAAAAAATAGAACCATCCTTGATATGGCACAAAGCATGCTATAAAGCAAACATTTGCCAAAAGAATTTTGGGCTGAAGCAGTGGCTACCGTAGTCTACCTATCCAACCAATCTCCAATAAGAAGTGTTTGGGGAAAGACACCTCAAGAAGCTTGGAGTGGAAGAAAGTCAAGAATTTCTCATCTTAGAGTATTTGGAAGTGTAACCCATGTTCATGTACCAAATGAAAGAAGAACCAAGCTTGATGAAAAAAGTGAAAGATACATCTTCATTGGCTATTCTACTCATTCAAAAGGGTACAAACTATACAATCCAAATAGCAAGAAGTTTATGATCAGCCGAGATGTGATGTTTAATGAAGAAGCTGAATGGGACTTCAATGCTTCCACAGATGAATTCAACTTCTTTCTTCAGTTTGATGAAGTAGAGCAAACACCAGTGGAGCAACCAGGTGAACATCAGCAAGAGCATGCAACACCACCAGCCTCACCAATGTAAAGTGATAAAAGAAACTTACCGCCATCTTTTCTGGCTGAAAGAAATGAAGAACGCATAAGAAATCTTGAAGATCTCTATGAGGTGACTGATCGACTTGAAAATCTCACTCTTTTTTTGTCTTTTTGCTGATTGTGAACCAATGAACTTCCAAGAAGCTGTGTAAGATAAAAATGGAGAAATGCAATGGATGATGATATCAAAGCCATTGAAAAGAATGACACATAGGAACTCACTGCTCTTCCAGAAGGACAAAAGCCAATTGGTGCCAAATGGGTTAATAAAACAAAGAAGAACACCAAAGGAGAAGTCGAAAAGCACAGAGCAAGGCTAGTTGCCAAAGGCTATAGTCAAAAAGCTAGAATTGACTATGATGAGGTATTTGCTTATGTTGCACGCTTAGAGACTGTGAGACTGATTATTTCTTTAGCAGCTTAAAATAGGTGGAAGATTCACCAGATGGATGTGAAGTCTGCCTTTCTAAATGGAGTTCTTGAAGAGGAAGTCTTGGATAGTGAAGGAGTCAATTTATGGGATATTGTTAAAGATGGTTGGAGTCCTCCAACTAAGAAAGACAATGAAGGCAATAAGGTGATCATTCCAAGAAAGGAATGGATTAATGGGCAATCTAAAGCCAACTTGAGAAATAGGAAAGCAATTACCATTCTTTATTATGGCTTGAGTAGGGAAGAATACAATGGAATAAAGCATTTAAAGTCCGCCAAAGAAATTTGAAAATGTTTAAAGACCAAGCATGAAGGCACTTGTCAAGTTAAGAATAAGAAATTGCAAATGCTTGGAAGGGAGGATGAATTGTTTGAGATAAAGCCTTATGAGAAAATTATTGTTATGTATAGTAGGCTTATCATTCTTATTAACTCTATGAGGAAACTTGGTAAGAAATTTTCAAATGAGGATGTCAACAATAAAATTTTATGAGTTTGCCTCAAAAGGTTTGGGAAGCTAAGATGACCTCAATTGAAGAAGCAAATGATCTTTCTATTCTACCTACAGATTAAGTTCTTGGGAAGCTTCTCACCCATAAAATTAAAATGAATCAAGTGATAGAGGAAGAGATGGCCAAAAAAGACAAAAGCATTACTTTTAAGGCAAGTAGAGACACTAATAGTAGTGACTCAAGTGAGAATGAAGATGAGTATACTATTATTTTAAGACAGGTAAGAGATCTCATCATGAAGAAGAGAAGAGTATTCAAGAAGCAAGCACTTTAAGCAACTTAGGATGATTCAAGTGAGTTTAGTGATGATAAAACCGATGGAGAAGTTGCAAATCTTTGTTTCATGGCTTTGGAGGAACCTTCAAGTGATGAGGTAACTCTAGACTCTGAATCTAATGATGAGATATTACTTGCTTGTGAAAAATTGATGCATAAATATGATAAATACTTATCTAGAATTAATTCATTCAAAGAAATGGTGAAAACTCTAGAAGAAGAACTTGAGAAATCAAGGCTTTCTAATGAAGAGTTAACCAATTCATTGAATGAAAGTAATTCTAAAAACATTTAGATTACTAATGAAAATGCAAAGCTTATTAAACAAAATGTGTTTTTAGAAAATGAAAATGACAATCTTAAGAAGTCCATCTCTAGATTTAAGAAAGGAAAAGAAATTCTTGATGGTATGATCTCTATGACTTCCACTCCTTTGAAATCTAAAGGTGGAATTGGTTTTGAAAATGCTCATGCTAGTTCTTCAAAAGTTATAAGCCTAAGCACTCCAAATACTAAGACTTACCAAAAGCCTAGTCTTAAAACCAATGGACCTAAAAAGTCTAATGGAAATAAGACTAACAAATCTAGAGCTAATAGCTCAAAAGGGCCTAAGCCTAGGAAATACAATCATGCTCATTCTTATGGTTTTCGTAGTTTTAAAATGAAAGAGCATGCATCAAATGTTATATGTCATTATTGTGGTGTGATGGGACACAAAAATCTTAGATGTTATATTAGAAGGACTTATTTGGGCTACTCAAATGATGAATTCTTTAATACTAACCCCTAAGGACCCAAATATATTTGGGTACCTATAGTACGATGAAGCATTTTCTTGTAGGTGTGCTTGGAATCCACGATATGCAAAGAGAAGTGATATCTAAATAGTAGGTGTTCAAGGCACATGAGCGGGAAGGCCAACCTTTTCTCTTATTTGGAGATGAAGAAAGAAAGCAAAGTTATATTTGGTGAAAACGTTAAGGGTAAGATCATTGGCATTGGTTAAGTTAGTAAGAAAGACTCTACTTATATTAGAGATTTTTTTTGGTTGATGGCTTAAAGCATAACTCACTAAGTGTTAGTTAATTATGTGATAAAGGTAATAAAATGACTTTTGAATCAAAGAAATGCTTTGTAACTCATGTGGAGGAGAACAAAATCATTTTTAATGGTGAAAGAGTTAACAATTTTATACTAGTGATTTATCCTCTTTGACCAACTAAGGTGTCTAGTGTTTTGTTACTATTAAGGATGACACTTGGATGTGGTATAGGAGACTTGGTCATGCTAGCATGAACCTCATTGGAGATTTTAGCAAAGGTGATCATGTCTTTGGCCTACCCAAAGTGAAATTCCAAAAGGACAAATTGTGTGGAGCTTGTTAAATGAGTATTCTTGGAGAGCTAATCAACAACAAGGAGCAATGGAGAATGATCAAGCTATTTCCCCTCCAATTGAGTCATCTCAAAATGTTGGATGGTAATTCATTGTGATATGTGTTTATTTGTGTCATTATAATCAATTAATTGAACCTTCAGTGATTAATTTGATGTTCTTGAATTTTGATTGATTATGGTGTAATGTTGAATTAGTCCCTAATGTGTTTTAAGAGGCTCAATTAAAGCTCAAATTTTCAAAAATTATGGATTTAAATCATGATCATAACTTTCTATGTCATCGAGTATGACTTAATGAGTTTTAACTATAGTGTAAAATTTTTATCATGATCATGACACTCCATTCATTACTCATGATGCATCTGGGGTTAGAATTGGGGTATTTAAAGCATCTTTTACTTTAACCTAATCTCTCATCCTCTACCTTTAACATCGCCCCCTTTCCATTCTTCTCTATTTTAAACTATTTTTTTCAAGATTCCTTCTTCTTCATCGTTTTCACCTTCATCTCACATCATTATCATGTTCATTCATCATCATTCATCATTTTACCATGTCAACATCTAAGGAGCCGACAAAGAAGGGAACACAACTAAAAATTGTACTAAAAAAGGGGCCCACATAACCCACTGCTCTCATCTCTTGAGATGAAAGAACAAAAAGAAAGTTGGGCTCACAAATTTACTGGGAGGAAATTTTTGGTAAATGGTGCTATCCATTGGAGAGAGGTGGACAAGGAAGGTAAAACCATTTAGAGAGACTCTGACACTTCAGACTTCCAGCAAATGGCAGAGAATGAAGCTTCTTTTACCTCCAAGAAGCACTACAAGAAAAATACAGTTTAGAAATGAAAAAATCCATTTCTAAAATTAAGAAAACTGTTTCTAATCCTAATAGAAACGGATTTAGAAACGGACATGGGCGGTTGTTAAAACCCTCGTTGCAAATAAAATTAGAAACGCAATTTCATTTTCCATTTTTAATTAGAAACGACATAGTAATGGTACGTTTTCATTTCTAATTTAGAAACAGACTAGAGTTGTTTCTAATTTTAAAACGGATTCCATTTCTACTTTTGAAACGGTATACTATATTTTGTTTCTATTTCAAAAGGTTCACAGCCTTAAATTTAGAAACAAATTTATATTTTTCTTTTCTAATTTAGAAACGGTTTAATATATTTCGTTTCTAATTTAGAAACGGTTCAATATATTTCGTTTCTAATTTAGAAACGATTTAATTTTTCTGTTTCTAATTGTAAAGGTGTTGGACTCTATATTTAGAAACGGATTTCTTGGATCCGTTTCTAAATTATAAACAGATTTTGAAGTTCATTTCTAATTTAAAATAGATTTTATGATCCATTTTTTATTTTCATTTTTTTATTTTTCTTTAAATGTTTGAATTTCTTGTTAAATAACTGATTAAATTAGTTTAGATGACATATTATTCAATAGCTTTAACAACCACAACTAATTATAAAATGAAAAATACACTTTCATAAAATTACAATAGTTTTACATAATCTTTATACAATAACCAAAGTTAATATTTAAAGTGTATTTTCAATTAAAAAAAAACTAAGTATTTTCAACTAGAGTATTTTCAATTAAAAAAAACTAAGTCTAACAACTAGAGTGAACACTTGCATAAAAGACAACTAGAGTATTTTAAATTAAAACAAACTAAGTCTGACGGCTAGAGTGAACACCTGCATTAGTGTCTTGAGTGTGAGAACCAGAGAGCTCTACTCGCATCGTCCTCATCTCTTCTTGCATCAATGGTATCCGCTCTTGCATCTCCTCCTACATCTGTGTCTGTTGCTGTTGCATTTGTGTTTATTGCTGTTGCAATTGTGTTTGTTGTGTAGCAATTGTTTCATGTAATCTATGAATCTCTTCCTCTAATGCTTCTTGTTGTGCTCGAGATGATGTAGATGTTGAGCTAAAATTGTAATGTGAGTAAATACTAGATGCCTGTGAGCCAAACCTGTAAATTTGTTGCTTTTTCAGCCCCCCTACAACCTCTAAATACAATTCAGTTTCATCCACTTCATAAGACTCACTAGATTCCTCATCTATTTGAGACAAGTTCTCTTTGAGAGCCAAGTACCTATCCTAAAATAATCAACAATAAAAACATTTAGAACAAATCAAGTAATATAAATAACAAAAGTTAAAAAGGAAAGAGAAGTGTATTTACATGAATGTGCTTGGACTTTGCATCAATTAATTCTGATGTACCCTTTTTTGTATCTGTCTTCATAAAAAGCTCGAATGGATGAGGATCTCGTCTTAATGACATTGCCTAAATAAAAAATAAACCATAATAGCAGAGGTATAAAATGACAATAGAAAATAGAGAAGTCTTAAATCTTAAGCATACTATTTAGTAGCTAAAAATTATCAAAAAATTTATTAGTTTGGTATTACTCAAATAAGCAAGTTTCAAGAGATTATATAGCTAATTAATAGCTTAAATTCTATTAATAAAAACTCACCAATCTTTTCCTATGTTGAGAAAGGGATAAAGAACCACCTGTATGGTGAGCAACACCTGAGCCAGGGCCACCTGTCTTGCTGCGTCGATTCTTTGAATATTGTTCACATAGTTTTTTATATGTAGGATCACTCCAAGCTGTGGACCACTTTGCCAAATGTCTCCTGTAAGGTGCACAGACTTTTCCATGCCATGCCTAATCTTGTGCATCAAGCTTCGATATCGCTCTTTGGCCTTTGATTCCTATGCTACATATATAGAGCTTATAATTTCCTCATCCCATGAAAAATGTTTCTGTTAAATGGCACTATTGATCATTATTTATGCCAAATAGTTGCACTGATGTACTACTAACTAACACCATAAAAAATCACTGATAGTTTATAGCTAACAACTTATTTAATGTTATCCAAACATAAATTAAAATCAACCACTTATACCATATATTAATGCAACTGTAATTCTTATATGTAAACCCAAATATAAAACTTATAAAAGGCCTTACATCATAATTTACAAAACTAAAAATCAAATATGGATTAATCATAATGCATCTTCTATGTGGCTGCTATTTATATGTATATATTGCTAGCCCTCACATGTGACTAACCTTACTTTTATTAGAAATGCAGCTAAATGTCCTTATTTCTTATGTTTCGGAATCTGTTTTGATTTTATGCATAACATATATGGTGCAGATGAAGAATCTCTGTGCACTGTGGAGCATTAGAATTTAATTTAACATAAAAAATAGGAAAGCTAAAAAAAGAAAAGAAAAAAAGAAAACAAAGAAACAAAACTTGTAGACAAACAACATCAGTAGATCGAGTGGCTGATTCTTTTGCATGTCCAGCAGGCATAAAAAAAATCCTAATTTTTGGACTAAAATTTTACTATATACATAAAAAAATCCTATATAAGTGATTGAAGAGCATTTAATAATTTAGATAATGACTTGCAATCAATGGAAAATTTTGTGTGTGAAATAAAAAGATATTGAGGATCACAAAACTCTTTGATATGAGCTGCTTAAGTAATCAAGATATGTATTTTAAATGGTATGTTCCAAAGAAGTAGTATGGGTTGCACCAACTTTGGGCAAATTAGTCAAAGGTACGCAACTATATTTTTATGCATTCATTAGACCCTATTGTGTGTGAATAATATAATGCTTTACTTGTACAAAAATATAGACACATGTCCATCCAATGATCTAAAAAAAAGCACAATTATTTAACACTTGCATAATCCATTTATAATTTATTACCATCTTAATGAATAAAAAATAACAACACTAGCACTCCAAAAAGGAACTCTTGAAATTCTTCCCAATATAATTGTAATCTTTCTTTTGATAAATTCTTCCAAGAGTGTCCTTCTTCATGAATTTTTTGTTTAAAAATCATTGTGATCTGATGAGCACAAGCACCGGGTGGATGCAACCTGCAAAAGATTTAATCACAAATAAATTTTTGATTAAATACCAAGAAACTACACACATAATAGCTCAAAATAATATTGCAACTCTTAGAATACATAACTATGTATCAGTAGATTGAGCGGTTGAAGGTGTTGTATTCTGTTGAGTGGTTGGAGGTGCTGGATTATGTTAAGTGGTTGGAGGATCTAAATTATGCTGAGTTGTTGGAGGTGTTGGATTATGTTGAGTGGTTGGAGGAGTTGAATTATGTTGGGTGGTTGGAGGTGTTGAATTCATGGGAGGTGCTGTAATAACAGATTTTATGGTGAGAGGTGTTGAAATGTGTTGAGTGGTGGCTGGTGTTGAATGTGTATCCTGCATTCCAGTTGTCCTATGGTCATTTGAATGGGTAATTTGATGAGCACTCTTTCCTCCACCTCTATTTGGAGTGCACTTGCGAAACCGGTGGCCTCCTCTCATCGTTGTACCAAAAAAGTAACCGCACCTGATCAATAGAAGTGTAGAAAACATGATCATCATATATAAATATATACAGCACCAGTGCTCAAATAAACAACTGGACTGAAACCCACATCCAGAAAACTAAACACACCGAATAAATGATAGTGTGGAAAAAAAATAAGCTATATATATATCCTAGAATATGTGCTGCACCAAAAATTAAATAGACATATACAGAGTCACATATGTAAAAGAACTAGAAATAAAATAAAAAAATTAACAAACTAGGACATTTTAAATAAATCTTAACAAATAACAAGTAAAAAGGCTACTATAATAGGAATTGATTGTATATATATATATATATATATAACATAGAATATAAGCTGCACCAAAAATTAAATATACATATATAGAGCCACTACAGAGTAAAAGAACCAAAAATTAAATAAAAAAATTAACAAACCAGGATATATAAAATAAATCCTAACAACTAACAAGTAACAAGTAAAACGGCTGCTATAATGAGAATTGATTGTATATATATATATGACCTAGAATATGAGATGCACTAGAAATAAAATAGACATATACAGTGCCACTATAGAGTAAAAGAACCAAAAATTAAATAAAAAAGTTAACAAACTAGGATATATAAAATAAATCCTAACAAGTAACAAGTAAAAAGGTTGCTATAATGGGAATCCTAGAATATGAACTGCACCAGAAATTAAATAGACATATATAGAGTCACATATGCAAAAGAACCAGAAATAAAATAAATTCTGGAACAAACCAGGATATTGAAAATAACAAGTAACAAGTAACATGTATCATTGATGCTACAATAGGAATTGATTCTTTGTTCTTATTAATTGAATAAGAGAAAAAATGACCCACAAAAGAAACATAGATAAATAGACAAAACCCATTTTTTATTATTTTCAGTATACTATATTGGAGGCTTCAAAGATCTAGAGCAGTTAACTGAAAAGCAAGGTTTAACAACTGATCATGAAATAAAACTTGTAGGGCCTCTAAAACAGAAAAAAAAAAAATCATGAAATAGCACTTGCAGATGTTCGATAGCATAAAAACTGAACCAAAATATTGTTTATTTGCTTAGTAAAAAATAATATTTTAACTAAAAACAAGCAATGCTAGTGTCCATATATCACAAAATATAAATTATCATCACTACCTTTATTCACTATCACTATCATCATATTGATCTTCCTTAATGAATGTATCATCTGATTCTGATTCATATTCTACCTCATCTTGATCTTCAACATTCGCACCATTAATTTCCATTAGAGAACCATCTGGATCATTCAAAGGACTAAGTTCTTCATCTACCATAATTTCAATTAATTGAACATTCATTTCATCTTCTTGAAATGGTGCAACGAATGATGGTGAAGTTGTACTATTTGATTCAGGAATTTCAACAACAGACCTAGCTTTTATTTTACACATAGCCCACCAGTCTAACTTGTCACATTTTAAGCTTGGGTAATTGGTATAATTTACTTGACTTGCTTGTGCAGCTAGAACAAATGGTTCATACTTATTAAATCTTCTTCTATGGTTCACTTCAACAAGCTTATATTGTTTATGCACTTTTGTTTCTACATTTGGTGTTGATCAAACCAATCACATTTAAATAACACCGTCCTCTTAATTGGTAATCCAGGATACTCCAACTGTATAACTTCTATGATTTGACCATAGTAGTCGCTCTTATTTGCACTATAATTTGAGCCCTTAATGCAAACACCACTGTTCATGGTTGCCTTAGTTGATCTATGGCTTAGAGTGTGAAATTTAAAGCCATTTACTACATAGCCAGAATAAGAAGTTACACTTCTTAATGGACCTTTTGCAAGGTTTTTCAAGTACTTATTTGAGATGTTATTCGATGGATCATGTGCCTATTTAATATCAAAATTAAGAAAATGATAAGAATTAGAAAAAATAAATATAAGCATTTGTGTAATGGTTAAAGATGACACTTACATATTTATCAAACCACGACATAAATTCGCCCTCAAACTTAGCATCAATGATGTTGTCACTAATATTTGGTTGATGTCATCTTAATTTATTAACATAAATACTAAGAATGAAAAAATGATATTGGTTAATAACCTTTTAATAAATAAGTATGATATTAACTAGATAGATGAGTTAAGAATATATACTTAATGTAAAGTTGCACTTCAGGACAATTTAATAAAAGATATGTTTGCGCTGCATAATATTCTTCCTCTATTAGAAATTTAGATTTAGCTTGTCCAAGGGAACGACCAGATTGTTAAAAAATTGAGAGATTCCCTTCATGTTCTTCTTCTCCTTCACAATCATTGTTATGCGACACTTTTCAATATCGCGTGTTAACATGAGGCTCAAAATAATGTGAACAAAAGGATGACGCTTCTTCAATTAAAAATGCATTGCAAATAGAACCTTCCACTTTTGCCTTATTTTTCACATTATTTTTTAGCTTGCAAAGGTATCCACAATAGGGAAAAGGTTATTATTGCATAATCCATTATATAGAAAAGGAAGAGACTTTATATATTAATATCAAACACCAACCTCTCAAATGGATACATCCACCTGTATTATACATGACCTGCTATCACTGCTTTATAAGCCAAGTGGATCGGTAGATGTTCCATCGAGTCAAAAAAGCTAGGAGGAAATATACGCTCTAACTTACATAGAATTAAAGGAATCTCTCATTCAAGCTTTAACATGTCTTCTTCTCTTATGACAATGGAAGTTAGATCTTTGAAGAAGAGGCTTAACTTTGTTAATGCTTGCCAAACATGTGATGGAAGTAGTTCACGAAATGCAAGAGGGACTAATCTTTGCATAAAGACATGACAGTCATGACTTTTCATCCCAAACAGTCTATGTTTTGTCATATCAACACATCTACTCATATTTGACACATACCCATCTAGAAATTTTAAATTTTTGATCCATTCACATAAAACTTGTTTTGATTGTTTGTTCAATTTGTAACAAGCTTTAGAAAATTTCCCCATTGCCACATTTCATTCCAACTTCGGTCGATTACATAACTCTTTTAAACCTTCTCTTGATTTAGCATTATCTTTGGTTTTCCCTTCAACATTTATTACTATGTTGAATAAATTCTCAAACACATTTTTCTCTATATGCATCACATCCAGGTTGTGGCGAATCAGGTTTGTACTTCAGTAAGGCAAATCCTAAAAGATGCTATGTTTTTTCCAACTACAAGTCTTGGAAATTCGACTATTTATTTGAAAAGCACCTTGTTCTATTACCTTTTTCAAGCCTAGTTGGTCTATTTGCTTCAATACATCAACACCAGACTTAATAAGTTAGGCAACTTTTGAAACTGTTTTATTCTTAGTGAAAGAAATTTTATTCCTTCGGAATGTGTGCCCTAAAGGTAAAAACTTACGATAATTATCAAACCATGATTGCTTATAACCTTTTGGGAGAGTGAATGCATCGGAGTCCTCCATGCAATGCGGACAAGCTAACCTTCCTGCAGTACTCCATCTAGACAACATTGAATATGCAGGAAATTCACTAATTGTCCACATAAGTGCAGCTCGCATTTAAAAATTTTGTTTCATTGAAGCATCATATGTAGGCACACCAACATCCCATAATTGCTTCAATTTTGTAATAAGAGGTTGCAAGAATACATCCAATTTGTCCTTTGGATTTTTAGGCCCAGGAACTATAACAGACAAGACCATGTATTCATCCTTCATGCACATCCATGGAGGCAGATTATATGGTGTAACTATAACCGACCAAGAGGAATATTATTGTCCAGACTGTCCAAATAGTTGAAATCCATCGATGCATAGTCCCAATATGATATTACAAATTTTTGCAGCGAAAGACGGATGGGTTTGATCAAAATATTTCCATGCAGGAGCATCTGAACAATGCCGTATGACACCATCTTCGACCTCATGTTCTGCATGCCATCTCATATATGCCTAGCAGTTGCATTTGATGCATACAATCTTTGCAATCTAGGAGTAAGAGGAAAATAGTACATCTTCTTATATGGAATATTTATTTTTTGTTTAGAAGAGCCTTTTGATCCACTCTTATACCGAGGATGGCTACAAAACTTGCAAGAAGTTAACCCATTATCTTCACCCCAATATAGCATGCACCCATTGTTACAACAATGAATTTTTTCAATTGGTAGTCCTAAACCTTGGACCAACTTCTTTGTGCTGTAAAAGTTTTCAGTCATGACATTATCAACTAACTCCTTCATAAGTTGACATATGTCATCATAAGCCCTTTCAGACAAATGATGCTCTACCTTATTGTTCAACATTCGAGCAACAACTGACAACTTTGAATGTTTTTCACAACTAGGCCACAACTCTTGATTTGCATCATGTAGCATGTCATACAACATTTTAGTCGTAGGATTAGGAGATTCCTCCATGTCATTAGGATTAAAGTTCGAGCCAGCAGCATCTATTACCATTGCATGATATGTAGTAGATGTCAAATCTTCAACATTGCAATCTTCTAGTAAACCATCAAAATTATGATCCAAATTACCCATGACACTAGTTCCCCCATGTAGAATCCAATCATAATAATCAGATATGAATCCAAATTTTTGTAGATGAAATCTAACTGTATTAATATCATCAAATCTACGATTTTGACACTTTCGAGAATTGCATGGACACTTTATCTTGTCACCATCCATACATTCTAGATGACTACAAGCATATTCGATAAATTTGTCTACACCAACTATGAAATCATTGCATGGACACTTTATCTTGTCACCATCCATACATTCTAGATGACTACAAGCTTATTCGATAAATTTGTCTACACCAACTATGAAATCATTGCTCAAGAGGCTATCTTTAAGTCTGTTATACATCCATTCACGATCTAATCTCATGTTGTATTCCTGTGTTATTTCAATATAACATATTAAGCGAATAAAATTTAATTTGACCAATAAATAAAAATTCAAAATAATAATGCAAACATGTTTCTCACATGTATTTTACGTCTTTCCTCACTTGTAACTGAAATATATTAATTATAATATAAAATAATAGTAATAAATGTATAACAAATAGCATCAATATGAATATTCTAATTGACAAAATACAACAAAAAACACAAGCAACAATAATAGAAGTAACAGTAGAAAATTAGAATTGATATAAGCAACATCAGCAGCAGCAGATATGTAATAAATGATCATCAACAAGGGTACATTTTAGAGCTTACAAAAGTCTATCAATTCAGCTATTTCCAAAAACTGGTCCTACAACTAAAATATTTGAGTAATTCACTAATTTACAAGCATTATTTTATGACATATTACTAGGTTATTATGTTTCTGTTTTTTGTTAATTTTATCCATTTGACCTTATAACTGCTCATTTGCACTACTACACCTTTAACATATTGACCTTAACCATCTATAAAGGTGAAACAAAAATGGACCCAAAACTAAAATCAAATAAAAGCTGAGATATTAGGTCCTAGGATACAGTTTAATATTATCCTTAAACAAAACCATTTTTAATTAAAGAAAAGAAGAGGAAAAAAATTGTTCGGTCTAAAAAGATTGAACTTTCCACATGAAAAAAAAAACACTTTTCATACATCTACCAACAATAATATGAAAAAATTCTCAAGGAAGTTAAAACAAAAAGAAAATTTCCATGCTCAAGGCACACATTTCCTTAAACTAAGGCACATCAGAAATTTATTAGAAATAGATTATAAATTAAACTAGGCAATGACATTTTTTAAACTAGGGAACTCTATCAGAAAATAGGGCACATCTATTAAAATGCTAAATAAAAATAAGAACTAATCCTTGAAGAAAATAAGAACAATAAAGCATATAGAATGATAGAAATAATCTAATTTGAATTTTGAGATAACATAGTAGAATTATAGGCTGCTAGTGTAAGTATACAAAAGTTATATAATTACTAAATTATAATTGCAATCTAGGTATAAGCTACGATAAAATGAAAGAAAAATCAAAAGAAAATTTACCTTATATGCAGTTTCCTTTAATGTTTGAAGATGTTACACAAGCAGGATTTCCAACTGCTTACCTTAGTAGCCAAATAAAATAGAACTGCATTCTTCAATCCTGATTGCTATTGGTGTTGCTGGTTGTCTTCCTCGACAAAGTGCCCAATTTGGAACCCAAATCAACCCTAATGAACTGGACGAAAGTGAACCCAAAGTTTAGAAATTAAAAGGAGGCAAACTAAAAGCAAGAAGAGAAGAAATGGAATTAAAAGTTTCAGAAATTAAAAGGAGGGAAACTAAAGCAGGGATTGAGACTTAGCTATTAAAATTTTAGAACTACCTTAATTTTTGTTGTTAGGTTTAGAACATATTTAGAAATGGTTTGGGTCACTGTTTAAAATTTCCAACAAAACATGATTTTCATTTCCAATTTTGTAAACGTAGTTGATAGGAACGGGAAGAAGAAAACATTTAACAACGGTTACAAAATTTGTTTTAATTTGAAACCGATAGATTTCATTTCTAACTTGGTCTAATTGTCATATTCTTAATTTAGAAACGGAACAAGTTTTCAGTTATCATTTTGTTTCAAATCTGTTTCTATAAATTACTGCCATTCTTTGGCGCAAAATTTAGAAACAATTATTAAACCGTTTCTAATTTTTATTTTTATTTTGTTTCTATTCCGTTTTAATATTACTATTTATCATTCCATTTCAAATCCGTTTTAAAACCGTTTCTAATTAGAAACGAAAATATTTTGTTTCTAATTTGATAAATTCTAGTAGTAAAGTGCACCTAAATTCAAACCCCTGAAGAAGATAAGGAGGCCGAGCTAGGCAACCCCATTCAATCCATGCTCAATCAACTCCAAGTTCATTTGGATGGTCAATTTGGAGATGTTCAGACCTCCATCTGAGCCTTGGAATCTCAGCTTACAACCACGGACCAAAAAAAAAAAAAAATTCACACTATTTTTGTTGATATAGCCTATTTGAAAGCCAACCTCCCTGCCCCTCATGAATATCACCAATCTAAAACATTTGCATCATTTTATAACATTGTTTTTGGATTTATTTTGATTTTCAACTCTTTGCAAGAACTTGAAATGGTTGTAGCCTTTTTTAACTGCTTGGGACATATCTTCTTGTGTTTTAGTTTGCTATGGCCTTGAATAGTAGCTTCTCCCCTTGCCTAATTGTTTTTTATAGTGACAAAGGGGGAGAAAAGGCTAAGTTAGACTTATTTCAGTATTGAATTTTGGAAATTTGGTACGGTGAAATGTTAGTTTGAGTATTTGATGTGGATATTTAGTATTTGTTTGGGAATATTGGTTATTGAATATTGTTTGGAAACGTTGGTTATTGATTATATGATTGTGATGTTGGATATTGATTTTACAAAGTTTGATATTTTTTGTGTGTGCTTGACTTGGTATGGACATTCATATTATATGTTTTTTAGATATTGATTTTTGTTGCTTGCAATGTTCTCATTTTATGTTATTGTGTGGTAAATATTTTGTTAGTTACTTTATGGTTAAGTTGGAATGGTTAGTTGATAATCAAATTTTGATTTGTTAGGTGGTTATTTGTTGCTCTCAAAACTCGCAAGTGCACGAGTCGTGATTGTAGCATATAAGATATCATTCCCACAAAGACTGTTTATTGACTACCAATAATTTTTACCTATAACTTTGCTAGCAAACCGAGTAAAAAAATTTGAGTAATTGTAAAATTTAAATAACAACTTAAATAAACTAAACTGAAATCAGATATGTAATGCTTAGAATCTAGGTTTTGTTTCACTATTCCATTCTAATCTTGAACACATTATAAAATAAATAATCTTTTGAATTCAGTTAAGGCTAATTGCTCTAAATTACCTAAAGACTCTCTCAAGTTGAATTAAACATGCAATGATCCTACTCTCGTGATTAATAAGTTAATCCTAGCTCATTAAGACTTTTAGCAATTAATTTGTCACCGTGATTAAACTATCGCGACTCCCTGAAGAGCTCGCCTACTCTCGTGTTCGAGTGATCTAAGTTCTAAGTGTTCTTAAGCTAATAAATTCCCCTAACTCTCGTTGGTGAATTTATACATAAACAAGTAATGAAACAGGCCTGGAATGATAACTAGATAATATTGCAACATAAAGAATTAACTGAAATTCAAATCAAATAAATTACTTGTGTTCAATTCATATAATGGAATGGCTACTCCTAACCAATATTCTAAAAGAAAATTAGCCGCGCATGGCTATGGAGAAATCCATAAACATGAGATAAAGAAAAACAGAAGGATAAAAAAAAATAAAGTTGTTTAACAATTGTCGAATCCTGCAGCCGTCTCTGTATCTTGCCTCTGCGTCTCCCCTCGTCTCTTCTTCAAAAGGTGTTTTAATTTCCTTTATATAGAACTAGGGTTAGGGAGAGTCCTCTTTGGTCTCAAATCTTCTTAATTTGCAAAATAGGAGACTTCCTAATCATCATACGGCTTCCTAATCATCAAAATATAATTTGGCTCTGCATGGCTCAAACATGGCTTGCAATTGGCTTAAAGCTTTTGGAAGTTTTGACAATTCAACTTTAAATTCTCCATTTTCTCCTTAATTGGCCGAGGTCCACCTGCAAAAGATAAACATTAATTAAAAACTAAATATATCTTCCTAAATAGACAAATAATAACAAAAATCCTAATCAAATACTAATTACTAAACAAACTCCTAATTAGACCCAAAGACTATTTAAATTAAATTATTTCCTATTTAAAATTTATTAAAATTCAACTCTAAGACACATAAATAATACACTCATCATTATTCGATATGGTTATTGATTCTCAAATTGGTTAAATTGGAAGTGTTGGTGACCATGTTCCATTTTTATATTTGAACATATTTCAGTTGGTTGTTGACCTTGTTGTTAAATTTATGGATATATATTGTCTTTTATATTCTGCAGGTCATGATTTTGCAATTATGATTTATATCTGATTTGCATTTATGAATTAAGTTGTTGCTAGCTTATGCATTTTATGTTTGTGGTTGATGATCAGTTTTGGGCCTATTAGGACCTCTCTTTCAGTTTTAAGGTCATAGCGTGGAGCCATGGACAAGTGATTTTACACCTTGCATTCGATTTCATCTCATGGATTTTTATTTTTTCTTTTTAACCATAATTTTCAAGTCTTTTTAGAACTTGACATGGTTATGGCCTTTCACTTTTTAGAACCTTTCTTTTTAGAACCTTTCTTTTTAGATCTCTCTATTATTGTTTTTTATAGTAATAAAGGGGGAGAAAATGTAAAATGTTTGGTGAGAATTATTTTATGGTTGAAAATTATTTTTGAATATAATTTGGATATTGTGAATTGTTGATTGATGAATATACTTTCTTTGGATTTTTTTAATTGATGTTTGAGAGTTGACCTTTGATTGCTATATTTTTCAATTATTGATGACTTGTTGCTCAAACATGCAAAATAGACTTGCTTAAATGATATTTTGCAATTTTGATTTTAGGCTTATTTTATGGGGGAGTAATTCCTTCCGATTTTTAGCTTAATTTTACATAAATATTTGTTACTATAAAAAAGGAGGAGTTTGTTGAACCTTGAGGGGTAAAATAATAATTTTTTATGGTCACAAGTAATTAAGTAAAATTATATTTAATCCGTGTGTTTAAGTGTTTGTATTCAGGTTAATTAAAATTGCAAAATTCAAGTCCGAACACAAGCAATGAAAAGTCAAGTTGTTAAATTTCCAAGTCTGCAGCTCTGTCATGAGTGGTGACAGGGAAAAAATCGATGATCAGAGTTTTTCATTAAAATCTAAAGTCAAATTTGGTCAACTATAACGGGAATATTCATTACAAATTATCACACACAAATACCAGCCGTTAGAAAAAATTTCGGAGCAAAAATAAGAAGATCTAAATTGTAAATTTCCAAAAATTTCTGAAGCCTGTCATGACCAGCATCACCACCAATGTTATGATCATGATGACCATAATTATGATCATAGAAATTTTTAATAATCATGACAATCAATTCCAAAATTTCAGAAAGTTATAATGACCATTGTTACCATCATTGTTATGTTCATGAAAGCAAGCAATTTCAAATTTCTTCTTGGCACCCTGATAATTATGATCATGATAAATTTGTCATGATCATGAAGACGTTCAGACTTTTTTTTTTTTGTGTGTGGTTCAAACGGCTCTATTTGCATTAAATGTTCCTTAAACAACTTTTTTTCTCTATGAGGGTTTAAATACTACTTAGAACAGAGTTGGAATAAGAGGATAAAATATGAAACTCATTTGAAATGAATTATATAAAAATTCATTTCAATGATACAAATTTTATTAATAAAAATTTATTTGGGAATATATTTTATTTAAAATTTATTTAAAAATATATTGAATTTTTTTTGAAATTAAATCAATTAAATATAATGTAAAAATTATACTAACATAAATCATTGGTATCTAGAAATATGAGCCCTAATAATAATTACAATTGTGATTAGTCTTTTTCAGCCCCTATATTTTTGTGCAATTGTTTTTAGGACGTTCTCTCTTTTATTTATTTTTTATTCGACCAAGTATACAGTGTTTCAAGAACAATAAATAATTATTTTAAATATATAATATAATTATTTTAAATATAAATAAATTGAATGAATTAAACATACGTGACGCATGAGTTGTAAATTAATATATATTTTATTTAATTATTTTAAAATATAAATAAAATTAATAATTCAAATAAATTAATAAACAGACTTAAAAACTAAAAATTCATTTTTATTTTAATTTTAAATTATTTTATAAATAATATAATTTTATTTAACTAAAAGATTGGAGTTCAAAAATCAGATAACGCATTCAAGAATCTCAACTAGGTTGACACCCTCTTAGCATTGTAATTCATATTTCTGATGTCC
This sequence comes from Mallotus repandus, assembly GCA_949671775.1. Taxonomy (NCBI): domain Eukaryota; kingdom Viridiplantae; phylum Streptophyta; class Magnoliopsida; order Malpighiales; family Euphorbiaceae; genus Mallotus; species Mallotus repandus. Next base: position 24,196 of record CATIWM010656104.1, read on the forward strand.
AAAAGAAATTTTATTAAAAAGAAAAGAATGTATGACTGACAAACAATGGAAAAGGCAACAGCCTTACAAAAGCCTACCAAGACTAAACAAATCTGAAACGAACTCTACGGCTATTGTCATCACAAATAGCCGAATTACAAAAACCGGGAGCCGAGTTCCACCAGAGGAAAGAAGTAACCGAAACACCATGCTTAGCCAAAGCATCTGCTGCAGAATTTCCCTTGCGGAAAACATGAGAAACACGAAAGTTCATTTATGCAACCAAGGACAAACATTGAGACCATTGATGTTTGAGCAACCATGGAACCTTCAAAGATTTGCTTTTGAAAAGCTGAACAACATACATAGAGTCGCACACTAATCAGAGAGAGTGCCAACCGTGCTGCCATGCAAGTTGAACCGCTTTAATTTATTTTATAAATAATATGATGTAAGCATGGTATATAGATAAATCATTTAGGTATAAAGATCATAGAGTTTTCCAACAAATATATTTTCCCTTGTTTTTTTAAAATTTTTAAAATGCTTCATTCTTTTGTTTATTTTTGACATTATTGGACAACAAGTTTGTCATTTAATAATAATTAGTCGTAAATTTCCGTGCAATTTGATATATGTTTTATTAAAATATTTGAAAGTATAAATAAAATACAATAACTCAAATATATTAATTATAGTTTTAATAAAATAAAAATACAAATAGTTAACTAATTTTTTAAATATATACATAAATCTGTCTTCAATATATATATATATATATATATATATATATATTAGTAACGATCACGTGTTTCACACGTGAACAAAAAATTTATTTGACTCGTGATATATAGTAAAAAACAATTAAATATTATTATTATTATTATTAGCATAGATGTGCCCTAGTGTCATCCTATTAATGTAAATTAACATTGTAAATTATCCCTAATGACAATAAAATATTTATTTAAATAAAATGTTTGTTTATTTGAGTATTTACCCTTTAGTATTATGTTAAATAAATTTATTATCAAGAGTTGATAATATGAGTTACAAATTTATTTAGTACATATGCTATAAATAGTTCATAGTCGTATGATTAATATTTGGGTAATATTAATTAGACTGTCACCTCTATCTATTTTCCTTGATTAGTATGTGATACTAATAGTGGGAGGTAGTGAGTCTCATACTACTTGATATGAGATATCAGAATAGACATGTGGATACTTATGTAATGGGTGGATCGAACAGTGACGTTAGATATATGATTGCGAAGATATTCACTTATAGTCAACAATCACAATCTAGGTCATAATGGTGCATATAGTCTTTTGACCTGAGGTGACATGGTCATCCACATTTGAGTGGTTAGAGTTTACTACTGCTTACATACTTGTGTTAACCACGGTAATTATGACCAAAGGTTCATGTGAATTAATAAATGCATTCATATCTAATTGGGTAGATGTGATATCGATGCTAGGGATCACTTACAACTTATTAGAACTAAATGTGAATAATAGGGATTTTCATATTTAGACTTGAAAGGAGTTTCAAATAATATCAAGTGTTGATATTATCTTCTCATTGCCGATTAGACATGGACCTAGTAAGTCACACCTAAAAGGTTTTA
>CATIWM010656132.1:0-13419 GCA_949671775.1 Mallotus repandus
ACTAGTTAATGTAAAAATATTTGTATGCGTGTACGGATAATTATAAATATGTGTATAATAATTACACGTGACTAAAGGATGATTAATAATGAATATGAGATATCACGATGTGTATTAATACTACGTGTGTAGGGTGTTACATAATTAAATTCACCTAATATGGAAGGAAGCACATCCAGATAAGAACATGCACAAGGAAAGGTGACCATTCAACTCTATCATAAGTTTTGCTCATATCTAGTTTTAAAGCAAAAAATCCTTTGGACTTTTTTATTTTTCATAGAATGAAAATTTTCTAGAGCAAGAAGGACATTATCCATAATTTTGCCTATCTGGCGCAAAAGCAACTTGGGTTTCTTGAATAAGAGCATGAGTCATGAAAAATAGCAAATGAGAGCAAAAATAGCAAAATAGTATCAAAACATGCCAATAAAGATGAACATAAAGCATTTTGGTAGAGCATAAATTTAAAAAATATAAAATATTGAAGATAACTAGATGCTAAGGTAGAAGCTTTAGTAATACGATGTATGTGGGTAGATCACCAAGATTTACAAGAATGCAAAACAACCCAAAATTACAAATTAATCAACTATAACAAGATTTTAGCTTCCAATATCGCCAAATTACAACAAAAGTCTCAAGATAGCAAAATCAAGGCAAAATATGGGGGAGAAAAAGTAGAAATAGAGAAAAAAATAAGTAAATGTAAATATGAAACAAGTGGTCCTTAGAATATTTTGATTATATTTTTTTTCATTTAAAGAAAGCTTAGCAACTTTAGAAGTATGCAAAAACAAATCAATATTCAATCATCTTTAGATCTTTTAATCATCTATGCAAAGCAAAATCACCTTCATGAAGTGTATTTGATCGTAGACCCATTCTTATATTCATTTTGGAGTAGAAATGAAGGAAGCACCTTTACCAAAAATAAATAACTGGTTTAGTAAGCTCAGTAGCCAATTTCTTAATGTTTAAACGATGGTGGAATAACTAGTTTTGGCATGAATAGTCAAATGCATGTTCATCATAAGGGCTAAACCTTACATGTCTTTAGCTCTAAAACTTAATGAATCATCCCCCTAACATCCAAAACAAAGCTTGCAAAAGAAAAAGGAGGGGTTTTAGAATGTGTTTAGCCTTAGATTCAACCACAAATTTAACAAGTATCAAGCAAAGATGAAAGTAAATGAGGCTAGTAAAGGGCATTTGGATTGTTTGATTATTTAAAGTTAGAAAGAACGAGAGTTTGAGAGGTTTGGCATGTGAAATGAAGATTACAAAACTTTATTTTGGAGGATAGAAGGCTTGGAATATGAGGAGAAAAAGGTTTGAAAGTAAAATTAGAATTTTCCTTGTATTTTTTATTTTACTCCATTCTTTCTCTCATTTTCTCTCTCTTTTTTTGATATTGATTTTGCCATACTCCTTTTCTCTCCAATTATTGGTCTATTCCCTCAAAATGCTTCTTAAGAGTGTGTATTTATAGGCCAAAGGTAAATGAAAAATATGTAAATTAGTTACATAAGGAAGACCGCTTTTTAGGTAACTTTATGCACTACAAGACAATATTATGGGCTCCTTTATTCTTTAGGTGCTACATATACAAGGTACAAATAGAATATTTTGTGTTTGGTCACTACTTGTCACTACTCTTTAGGATTATCACCTTATTTTATTAGAAAAAAATGATGACATGAGCACACATGAGGCCTATATTGACCGTTGGTTTGTCCCGGAATAATCAAAATTTTGCCAAAAGTTTATTTTTATCTAGGGATTTACTCCTTTTGGTTCAATTTCACTAAAAAATTTATTTCATTTCCAAATAAATTTCTATTATTAAAATTTGTTTGGTTTATATGAATATTATGTGGAATTCATTTGAAATAATTTTTCTATGTGAATATATTATGTTTCGTATAAATTTATAAATCAAATTAATTTTTACTTGGTCAAAAATACCATTTTAAATATATATTATGATTTTTATTCATTTTTTTTGTTTTACATTATATCATTAAAAATGTGATTATTTAAAATTCATATTAATAGTTTATTTTGTCAAAATACTTTATGTATTCAGATTTTATCTTTTCAAAAATATCCTTCTAAATTTTATTATTTAATTATGTTTCTAAATTTAAATGTAACTATTTATAAAAATTAAAATTTTAATTAAAAGTTCTTCAACTCATCTTCATGATTAGTTCCACCATTTGTAGTAGCAATAGCTCTACCACCATGACTACATCAACCATTTCCTTTAACAAAAGCAGAGTACCTCAAAAAAAATGCAAGTCAAAAGACTCCACAATAAAAAAAAAAAATCAACGCACAAAGTCCATTGATGATGGGCTACTAGGAGACAGTCTGGTGAGTTTAGTCTTGCAATGCAAGAAAGGAAGCATTAGGTGGTCATTCGTGAGACCACTCCGATGCTTAAGTCAGTGGGAGTTCGACTTTGCAGAGAATGAAGTTACACAGTATGTGGTGGTTAAGTATTACCTCTCCACTCTTTGTCTGTTACCTTTTTATATGAAGAGTTTTGCTTGTTCTTCAAGTTTGACAAGGTTACCATTCCTCGAGGTGAACGGCTGACAGGTCTACATGACAACTTTATTCATGTGGGTGGCGTCACCTTATCCTCGGTTGCCAGGTTATTTATTGCAAGTGATATCATCATCGGGTGTCATTTCTTTCTTTCTCGCCTATTCAATTGCCAGGTCATGTTGGTTTATCGGATCGGAACAAAATTGGTCTTCAAGGGAGATTTTTTTTTCGATCTGTCGGTCCTATGATTGGTCTACCGATCTTGGTCTCCTTATTACCATCCACCGTGCAACTTTAGTATCACTTCACCATCTTCTTGCCTTAGACAAGACTTCAAGTACCCCTAGAAATCACTAGTATGTGAAAATGAGTACAAACATTGAGCCTTGAAATATGCAGTTAGCGAAGTGGCCACCATCTGGAATGTGTACAATTTGCTTGAGGTCCCTGATGTGGTACCATAGTAGTTGGAGATGACACCTATGGTGGTGAAGGCGTAAAGAGACAGCCAGAGAGAGGGAGGCTATTGTGGAATAAAAATAATAAGAATGAGTATTTTAGTCTTATAAACTATATAAACTTCAAATTGTGAAATTCATTTGAAAACTTTTAAAATAATTTCACATAATTAAAAAATTAAATTGAAAATGAATTCCATAAAGTGTCCATTTGAACCAAACACAATAAATTGTATTCGCAAATGAATTAGATAAAATTTTATGTAATTAATTTGCAGCAAACATACTCTTATCTTTTATTTGGTTTAATTTCATTAAAAAATTCATTTTATTTTCAAAAATATTTCAAATAAAATTCATTTTTAAATGAATTCTTATTAATGAAATATATTTGATTTAAATGAATATTATATAAAAATTATTTCAAATGAATTTCAAATTTTTTTATTATACTTTAAAAATGCTATAAATTTATAGTTAAAATTTTTAAAAAAATATATATTATTAAACACATTATACTTTTTTTTTTTACTTTTTTAAAATTTCACATTTTCTTCAAAAGTGTACTCAAATTATTATTTTATTTTGGCATTTAGTGTATTGGCGCTTGTAAAAGTTCATTAATTAGTCAATTCATAATTCTTTTGATTTTGTTTTGTTAATGTGGTGCAAAGGTGGCAATTTAATGAAGAGAAGTTTGTCTTTGCATATCATTCAAGATGCGTAAGTTCTTTTACTTTTTTTTTTCTTTTTTACGAAATGCTAGCAACAGTGGTAGTTTCTTAAGTGCATTCTAACATTATTTTATTTTTTATAAAGTAAAATATATTTTATTAATAATTAGATAATAAAATATACTTTTATTTTATAATAATAAAAATAAAATAAAATAAAATAAAAGTAACATAGAATTTTTCAATTTTTTATTATTGGTTCATTTCATTAATATTTTTATTAAAAAAATTAATTATCTTTATCATATGAAAAGTTATTTTATGGAATAAAATAATATTTTGTCTACTTTATTTAACGGTAATCATTTTTTTAATAAAATAGTTAATAAGATGGAACAATAATTAAAAAATGTTAAAAAATTGTCCAAAATAACTGTTAGTATCATCCTATATATGTAAGGCAGGGAATTCTAGAGTTACTTTAATTTTTACTTACTTTTATTTTATTTTATTTTATTTTAATTATCATTGGATAAAAATATATTTTCTCATCCAATGGTGATTATTAACAAAGTCCATTTTACTTTGTAAAAATCAAAGTAATTCTAAACCTATATAAGGCAGCCAGGAAGTTTATTCAGATTATCTGGCGCGCAATTAATTTAATTGTTTAAGTGGGTCAACTTGTTGGACGATATTTGAATTTTATGACAGGATATTTGTAGGGATTTTGCAATGCAGAGGTGTTGCCGAACTTGACAGGTGATGTAATGTTTGCAAATGTAAGTATATTCTATTTCTCTTTAGATTGCCAAGAAAGTAAAAGAAAAAAAAAAGAAATTTTAGGAAAGCAAAAGAAAATAAAAAGAAATTTTGGATTGTTACTAAATTCGATGATAAGACATTTACAGATGACAGAGACTAATGAAAGAATAAACATGAATTTCAAAATGGGAAGAGATGAAGTACAAAGAAAGAAAGAAAAAAAAAAGATAGAATATATGAAAATGAAAATAATACAGAAAGGTATTTTAGTCTCATAGAAAATATAGACTTTAAATTCTGAAATTCATTTGAAAATCTTTAAAAAAAAATTCAGAATTTAATTTGATAATAACCAATTTCATAAAAATTGAATTGGAAATGAACTGCTTAGGTTGTTGATTTAAACCAAACAAACAAATTGAATTTATAAATGAATTTCATAAAACTTTATAGAATTCATTTGAATTCTAAGAATTTTGTTCCCCCCATCCACCAACATGAGTAGAATTCATCACTCATATAATAAACATTTAGCAAACAGAAGGAGAAGGCGAACGAGAAGAAGTCACCTTGCTGAAATCTCTGTGCGCTAAGCTTCCAATGGGTCAAAAGAAAAGAAAAATGCACGAGGAAATGCTGTAACTTAGCATATTTACTTCCCACTAATATACAAAGTGAAACACAAACAATTAACAGTAAACTACTACCTTGGCCTGTTACCTAAAGGACCCCAAAAAAAAAAATTGAAATGGGAGGAACCCGGAAAGAGGAGCAAAAAGAAAAACAAATAAAAAGTCATGATGCATTTACACTCGAGTGTTCAAACCCTCTTGAAGAATGATAGAATATTGCCTTGTTTAGGATCCTTGCATCCCCCCTTTTTGATACTTGCTTTGCCTCCTGGGTTAGATGGAGCCCCATTTCCGGTGGCTGGAGACTTCTTAGCTGCAGGTGCCCTGAAGTTTGAATCCAAATTCAACCGTTATGGACTAGACACAAGCTAAATTTTACCAGCTAATAAGTAATGACGGTTGATCAATAAGAATCTAGCACACCACGATGTAAGATTATAACATTTTGCCCAACCTTGGTTGCTGGTATCAGCATTCAGAATTATGATGGCCAAAATTATTATCTACAACAGAATGGATGAACCATTGTTTTATTTTGACGTTGATACTTTATATCATGGATTTTGATCTGTAATGAATTCTTTGTTTGGAACCACATAGATTTGTATTAATGAAGATTTGAAACAAATTCATAGCCAGTTTGAAAGCTAATTAGTAAAAAATTAAAATAACACCTAATCATATGTGATTTGAAATAACTGTAGTTCAAAATTTAATATTTCTAATCTAAAATTTCAAATTCCAATGCATGAATCCAAATGCAAAGAATGAGGATAAGGACAAATTTACACTTAGTGCCTATATTATCCATAAAGTTCAATTCAAAAGTTTAAATTTCATGCTTAATTCTAAGAAAGGAAAAAGCATGATTCTACTGTTCAAGAAATTAAAACAAAGCATGAATCCCAGGCAAGGAAATGTCTCTTACAGTATCAAGAATCAAAAGTAATGACTCAAGAATCATGGCCAGGAGACACCAGTTTTTCCTTTTAGTGCCATCTAAATTGCAAAAGAGACCCTCTAATATTTTGCAAATTTAAAGATTTTATCCAAAATGCAGATGAACACTGAGGTGAAAAGATTCTATTTGAGCAGTTCCTCCTTCAAGATCAATTTAAATAATAAGTCTATTTCATTGAATTGGAAAGTTTCTGCTCTTTTCTTTTTCAAAAAATGTATCCCTTGAATACATTGAACATTCTAGTATCTATATTAGTTTTATCAACATATGAAACGGATTTTGCACATTACTGCTCTTAGCTACTTGTAAAAAATTTTATGCTGCTATAAATATTTCTAACCTGTTGTTGGCAGTATTTGTAATTGCACTATTTTCAGCTTTCTTCGTCATGTCTCTGTCATCTTTGTTCTTCACATTACTGTCACCTTTATTTGCTTCTGTATCTTCCCCTTCCCAGACCACCTCATTTACTGCAGCAGGGAATCAAATGTATTAATATAAACTGGAAAGAGACACAAGAAACTGGTACCAATAGAACACATCTTAAACAGGAAATTTCTCAGAATGGTGAGCAGATTTCAAAACACACAGCCATCATGCCCCATCATAGAATGCAAGGTCCTAGAATACTTTCTAAATCAAATAATTTATTACGTTACAGTACCAATATGCACGACCAAAAACTTAAAATGGAATAAATAGAGAAGGTATAAAAAATTTCCAGCAAAACATAAGGATCTAGTTGATGGGAAGCAATAGAAGGGAAAAAAAATACAAGCCAAGTCAAAATATTGAGGATTTTCCAGAAATTAAGAAAAGCAGTTAAGCACTTCTGCACCTTCTCTACCACGCTCATCAATGCGGGTCCTTAACACTTTCCTCCTTTGAGGTGAATTGGGGGCAGCCTTATTGACCATATCTGCCTTACCATCAACTAAAGTAGTATGGTTATGCATCTTCTCTTTAGAGGATTCATTAGAGTTGATACTCATGCTGGAAACTGTAGAATTTTCTTTGGGAGCATGATTAGATGCTCTGGCACTTGCTTTTTCTTCCTTGACTTTAAATTTATCTTCTGTTTGGCCATTGACAATGGATTTCCCAGAAAGCAAAGCTATACTGCTTTTCTCCTTCAGAAGATCCGGCGATGCTAGGCTGATTGCATCTTCATAGTCATCATCTGAGTAATCAAAAACTACCTTCCTTTTTCTACTACTTTCACTATTAGAGGTGCGCTTAAAGTTGACAGCTTTGGCCTCATCATCGCTGCTCTGATCCTCTAATGCTTCACAAGCACTAATTTGAGCTTCTGCACTGGCTAATAACATCAATGAACCAGCCCCAAATTAGAAAACAAATTATCAAACAATAACCAGTTCTAGACCGTAGAACATGAATTAGACCCCATATGCATAATGAAAACAATCCATCATATGGGTAAATTATTCTAATAGCCTTTACCAGCTATTTTGACTTTCATGCTGGTTGCAAAACCTTTCATAAAAAGATATATATCTGTAAATTTTATTTTTAAATAAGTTACTTTGACATAATCCCAATGAAAGATCCAACATACCATTCAGTTTGCTTTTTGAAGAAGTCAAATTATCAAGGTCTCTTCAAATTGGTTTTATGCATGTGAAAACACTAGCAATTTGGACTGAAAACACTCTAATCCATGCTATCTCAAAAAAGTCTCAAAAAAGTCCTTGAAAGTAAAAGTTACTGCCATTTGCAAAGGGGCTACAAAAAATATTTGCAAGACTGTACTGACTAGAGTGTCTTCAGGTCCTTCCAAAGGGGATTTGAAATATTAAATTTCATATATAAGAATGTTAAATAACATTAGTTAGAAGTTATTTCAAATCCTCATTAATGGCTTTTTAAATTTATTATGAAGTTGTTTTAAAATACAAATCCACATAGTTTCCAAACAAGGAATTTGATTCAAATCCAAATCTCTTGCATCCAAACAAAGCATATAAAATTTTATTCCCTCATCATAGCTATGCAAAGAAAATTTCAGTGGTAGAAAGAAACAAAAGAAAACCAACCAGTAGAATTTGAAATAAGGCTGTCATTAACTTCTGAAGATTTGAGCTTCGGCTTTGCTGACGCACGACCCCAAAAACTTGCCAATGAACTGGAATTTTTATCACCTTGGCCCTTCTTTTCATTAACAGACAACGGAGGGACTTTCTCTCCATGTACAGGGAGCTTGGATGACTGATCTCCTCTCTCATGACATTCAGATTTTACATCTTTTGCCAATATGGTAGATTGCTTACCAGCCTTTGAATCTGATTGCTCAACTTTAACTTGCTGAGGTAGAGTTTTAATGTTTTCATGAGCATAATTACTTCTAGATGGCCCTGGGACACCCAAACTTTTAGGTTGTGCAGCTGCATTACTCACAGGAGTTCCAGCAACATTGCGTTTCACAAAGGGATTAAGAATCCCACAGAACCTGATGGAAAGGTGAAAAGGAGCATGAAGAATAAAAGTTTGAAATAAATAAATAAATACACACAAAAAAATATATGATAAGTGCATCTCTTGTATGAATATGCTTGACTTAAAACCAGAATATAAAGGTCAAGACAAATACAAATGTTAAACCAGAAAATTCCTTGCCACTACTTGTACCATTTTTAACCATCCCACATGACAATTTTAGTCTCTATAATAAATGGGTGGGAGGAGTATATAGAAAGAAGTGATTTCTTTCAGCCAAAGATTCTATACCCAGCTTCTAATAACTGAACTAGGGTCCATTCTAGTCAAGCTTAATGATTTTCAGTGATGTTAAAAATATGATACAAATGTGCCCTCATTCATGTCATTCATAAGTATCTAAATATTCAAGAAAGGGTCAAAGTACATCACCCTTCCCTCAAGCGCACAGCTTTGATAGACGAAAACAAATCGCAATGGGCACAATCCCACATCAAGAAGATAATAAGACTTTGAAGAGCACATAAGTAGTCTCCCTTGAAAGCTAGCATTTATATTTCAAAGTGGGTAAGCGTATTTATCTTTTCCCTATTCTCCCTTTTCCCATTTCCATAGAAAGGCACGACTGTTGTAAGACAAATATAAAACCTGTTTGAGTAGGATAACTCCTTGTTACCTGAAGAAACATAAGGTAACTTACAATTTGTATTGCACCTTAAGCAATTAATAGCCTTGAACAAGAAGAAGCAGAACCAATCTAAAAAAAAAAAAAGCCACCAATAAAAAAAAGGCAATAGACTTTGTCCTTGTGATAGACATCGTGACCATAGTTTGGAAATTTTTGTTCCTGTGCAAAAAATAAGCACTTCTAAGAAATACCTTGATAAGGTATTCTAAACACACAAAATGTTTTAATGATCCTGATAAGAATACTTGGACTCATTCTGTCAGCACGTACAAAGCAAAAAAGACAGCTAACACATTGCATTGATCACAGCTACAATTGCAACAGATAAAAAAATTTGCCAATTTTGTAGCCTAAACAAGACAAGTTTCTTTAAAGTTAATGCCAGTAACAAATATCTCAGGTTTACCACATGCAACCCCAGCATGAAAGAAAGAGATTACAGAATGGAGGGGCACTGTACCTGTTATCTCTTAAACAATTATCAACAACAGAGGGCTGCTTGAAGAGCTCTTCTGCCTGCACAAATTCATCATTCCAAAGCACAGCTGCGTCATTTGGCACAGCAGCTTGTACACTATAGACATGAATTGAGCAATTTCCATCAAATTCTTTTTTAGCCTCTGAAAATTAAAAAAAGGCAAAGTAACTGTGAGTTCCTCTTTTTCTTGCTTTGAATAGATATTAACATACATCAACAGCACATGCAAACACCTCATCACCAGAAGAAGATAGAATTTTAACCAAAACTTTCTTTACAAATTACACATGATATGCATCAGGTTTCCACGACCAATGTCCATGAGGCAATAGCATCAATCCTTAATCCAATTAGTTAAAGTATTGAAACTCAGAAGAAGTAACACAAAAGAAAAACCCTGAATCATAAATAATCATCTTTAGTACGCTTTATCAACTCCTACAATTCCTCATTTACAGTTTGATAGCAATTTTTGGGCACAGTTCCAACAAAATTACTATATCCTTGCGGAGGGGGGAAGAGATCAAGACAATGAATGCTCTAAAATTTTGGGGATTGATATATGATATGTGCAATTTTATGAGTCAGGAATAATATAATTGCTTAGGTGAGTGCAATAACCTATGATTATTCAGCCAGCCCTCCCACCTTGTGTGGCAAAGAGAAGGGTCGTGTATGTGACAGGAAGGATATGTATTCATTATTCAGGATAAGAAGAAGATTTCCTTCATGATGCAAGCATGCTCTAAATCTTTATACAGGCATGCATGAAAAGCGGCATAGGAAAACAATTCACAGAACTCAATTAGCCAAAAATCATGCTTCTTTAAAATATAAGTGTTATCAATTGTAACAGTAGAAATCTAAACAATCTTATAGCTCTTTCTCTCTAGGATATTCAATAATAATAGTATGGTATCAAGAAATCCTTTGATAATATAATAAAAAGATCTAACCTTCAAGTTTGGGTCCCAAAACAAGCCTTATATGGTAACTTTGAGGGTTGTTTTTCAACCATCCCGACAGAGCATATACTACTTCCAGACCACTTTTATGCTTCTCAGAAAACTCCTGAAGCAACCTATAGGGACACCATCCATTTGTTGGAAACAGAGCTTGAGAAGGGGAAAAAATAAAGAAACTATCAGCGTAAACATGATATTTAAAAATACCTCTTTGCAGCATTTGATGACACCGAGAAATTGCGACTGAGCCACTTGTAAGAAACCTGAAAGCAGTGTCATTCAGATTTAAAAAGTTGACAAAACATTAATAACTTTGCGTGGAATTTTTAGCTCACAATAATATTCCACATGGAAGTAAGATCAATGAAGTTTTCCATATATGTTGGAATACAGAATAAGCCGCACACAAGATTAATCTCAGCCAACTGATATGAAATATATCGAAAAGCAAAGACAAATTCTTTATAGTTACAAGGTTTCTCCTAATAACTAAGCATAAAATCGTAAAGAACAGTCGGTCAAATTAGAGCTGTCAACACAGGTCTATTTTCCTTTTCATTCCTCAAGAAAATGAAATTCATCCATGAAATTTGCAAAATAAACACTATAAAAATTCAACGTATGGCTTTTTTATAAAAAAAAAAAAAAAAGTAGAATTTTGAAATTCGTAACAACATAACACTAGGACTACTTCAAACAATGAATTCATGTCCAGAACATATGATCTTCCAGTTCAAAAAACCGCCAAACAAGGAAAGCTAAAATGTAAAAATACTAAAATAAATAGCTTATAAACCCTAATCCCAAGACCTAAAGATCTATGAAGAAATTTAGCAACAAATTATTTCGAAAAGTAAGAAAATTTTAACGGCATCAGGTTTATCGATCAGGAGGCAGACAAAATGGCGAGGTGAAAAGAGAGGACTAAGATAACAGAGAGGATAAGTTACCACTTCAAGTTTATCAGAGACAATAGATTCGATCTCTTCAAGTATGCCTAGGGTTTCCATTTGCGTGATTATTATTATTATTTTTTTTTCTTTTTGCGTTCTTTTTCCTGAGTTCCAATGGAAGCGTATGTGTATTGTCCGTGCGGTTTTTCCCTCTCAAAAGCTCACTTTTTTTCCCGCCATTTTCTCTCTTCCTCCTCTGGCTTTTTTTTTTTCGGGTGCGGGAGCAGAGACATCGAATTTTGTTATGGGACAATGATCCTCTCTTTAACCCTGTCACGTGCATTCTGTGTGACTTGATGGATGAACATTTAGGATAAATTACTACAAACCCCATGCAATTTACTTAAATGTATAAGTCAATCCCTCTTTTTAAAAAAATGCATTATAACATTCTAATATTTATTTTTATTACACTAATTCGTCCCTCATCTTTTGGTTTTACTATCGATTGATAGACCAAAATATAAATTCTCTTATCGGCTCTTGTTATGGTACAAATACTTATATTTATACAAATGAAATTAGAACCATTAGATTAATTTTTATTTAATTATAACCATTGATTATTCATGTGTATCAATACTCATAAAATACATCAATGGTTGTGATTAAATAAATATTAATCTGATGGTTATAAATGCATTTGTATAGGTACACATATTTGTACCGAAGAATAACTCTCTTTTATCTTTTTACTATTTATATCATTTTATGTGTGAAAACTTACCCAAGCAAGCTTATACTTAACAAGTTAATTCAAAATTTTGATTAAATTTTCAAAATTTATACTATGAAAGCTTGTTCATAACAATTTAATTCAAATTTTTATTTATAAATGAATCTAATTTAAAAAATTAATACTTATAATACAAACCACACACTAGATATGGCCTTCACAAAAATATATTTCAATAAAATATCTTATTTCTATTTTTATTGACAATAGTTGAACTTTTTATTTTAATAATATTAAAAATATTTAATATAATGAGTGAAAAAAATTTAATTTCTAATGAAAATAAAATATTATGTAAAAGAAAGATTGTTAAATCAATTTACTATTTAAAATGAGATACAAAACTATTTTTAAAATATTTACCAATTCAAACTTTTATTAAACAAGAAAAGTAAAAACACTAAAATAGTAAAAATTAAAATTTCGGATACTATTTCTGTATTTTATTATTTTGAAATAAAATTCTAATTTAATTTAAAATATATTTCTTAATTTAATTTAACTAATATAAATTAAACAAAGTAGCATATTTCTAGAAGGTTTATCTTTTATGAGAAAAGATTAAACTTAAATTCATTTAATAATTAAAGTTTATCTAATATTAATGTTAAAAATTGAAATGAATGAAATATAAATACTCAAATAAAAATTTTATTAATATTGTATTGTTGTTTTGAAAAATGTTCTTTTTTTAGGCTCCATTTGTTTGTAGAAAATATTGTCTTTGAAAAATATTTTCTCTAAAAAAATATTTTCTTTGAAATATTTTTCAGCGATGTTTGGGTGCAACATTAGAAAACAATTGAAATATCATCTTTTGTGACATCAACACTTTTTATTATTCAAATTATCTCTTTGTAATGGACCTAGTGCATATTTTTTACAAATTATCTTGTATAATGGATCTAATGTATTAATACAAATATATATATATATATGATAATTAATCTATACAAATGAATCAAATGAAAAAAAGAAAATAAGGAGAAAATAAAAATAAAAAAAGGGAAACGACAAAATGAGAAGATAAAAAAATGAGGAGAAAATACAAAAAAAACATAGGGAAAGAAGAATAAATAAGAAAAGAAAAAAAGGTAAA
>CATIWM010656140.1:0-38118 GCA_949671775.1 Mallotus repandus
TTATTAAATTTATAACATATATTATAGTTAAAATAATTGTAAATAATACATTATTATTATTATTATTATTTCCAAAAACTAAAATTGATTAACTAATAAATTTTGGGTTGATAATATTAAAATTATCTCCTGAGATGGATTGCAAATCTTGGGTGCATATTTATAGCAAAGGCATTATGCTGCCGGCCTACATGTTGCCGATTCTCCCAAAAAAAAAAAAAAAAAAAATCAAATGTTAGCTAATAATTGAATTGTAATATCTCCTTTCACCGATTAAACTAATTAACATAATTTTTCTTTAATTAGCAAAGGCATTACTCTCCTCAGTGTCCCATTATCGTAAACTTGCACTTCTTTTGTCATCTGGCGGTTGGTTTTATCTTACCACTGTGTTTCTTCTACTCTGCAAAACAAAATCTTATAATGGCTACCCAATGCCATGGGATGCCGGCTGGCCACTTAGTCCATATTTACTAATGCAGGCTGAGCATAAACTTTAAAGAAAATTATTATTTACTAATCAAAATTTCTCACGTAATTTAGGGGTTCAATTAATAGTTTATTGCTGACTGGGAGTATTTTAATTCGTACTTTATATGAAACAATTGTGAATGTTTTAAATTTGAACTCTCACAGTAATCATTCATTAATATCAATACAAACTTATTTTTTTTATAATGAGTGATAAGAAAATGACAATTGTGTATTCCACAGTTTATCGCACCTTATTGTGTACCAATAATCATGGTTTCTATTTTATTTATTTATTTTATTTAATAAATACAATTTTTTTATTTGTTTATTCTATTTATTTTGGATAAAATTTTAAAATTTTCTTTCATGTAGTTTTTATCTTTTATAAATTTTAGATATCTATCTGTCGTAAAATTTTTATTAATGTTTCTATTATCAAACTCATTTAAAAATTAAAGAGTCAATTTACGGCTAATTAAAGCTATTAAGTTGAACATAAAGATCGTCAAGTTACATATTAAAAAGCTCTATCAATGCAATTGGAAAATATTGGCAACAAATTTTTACGATTATGAGATTTTATCTTGGTACTTTTTATCATGTTTTTATTTATATTATCTCTTTGATGAAGGATGAATTTTTTATTTTTTATAAATGAATAATTCATTTTTTTAAAAGAAAAAAAAAACCCTTGTGATAAACTGATAGAGAACTGTTTTCGCTTATACAAAATTTCAAGTACAAATCGTGATATATGTAACTATATTGAATTAATTGTTAAGATATTATTGTCATTTTTATGATTCTATGTGGGTCAAACCGAATTAATTAGAATGCAATAAATTTTAAATAGCCATGATTTAGATAAAAAAATATTTTATTAAACTAAAATACTATAATATGATAATTAATGAAAAATGAAGGAAAAAACTGGCGGGAAAAAGAGGGGAACAATAAGAATGAAGTAGGAATTTTAATTGGGATGACTGTTAGGAATGGGAAGCAAAATCATTAAGCATGAGCATGAGATGCAATTATGTTTCATGAGAGTGTGTGTGTTCACTTTTAATTTTTATAAGCAATATATTGTATATTATTATATTTTTATACCCCACCCCCTTACCCCTATTATCATCACTTCTTTTCTATATTCCTTCCTTTTCATCCTCTTTGCTTTACATAATTAACTCTATTATTAGTACACAAATCTCTACCACTTTCATTTAAATAATAACATTCATTTTTTCTTCATTTTTGTCGTGTAATTTTAGTCCTTTTTATTTTTGTATTTATTTGGTCTAAATAAATTTTGTGAAATTTTTCAAAATAAAATAAATATGTGAATCCAAATTATATATATATATATAATTTCTTTCAATTTTTTGATGCTTACATTGAATTCTATGTTAAAAATTTGACAAAATTATAAAAAATTACAAACTAGCAATATCTTTAAATCAAACCGAATTATATATACATTCATTAAAATTTATTTTAAAATACGAAAATTCATTATGAAAATAAAAAAAAAATTGGATCTGAGAATTGGCAAAATAGATGGGGCAAAATTTTTTAAAAAAAATTCTTAAAAAATCAGTGAATTGATGTGTATGTGTATACAGAAAGAGAGAGGCCAGTAAAGTGGGAAAGCTGCTTAAAAAATCATGCAAAAAACCTTATCATGTCCATGATGGGGTGAAATCCAAGCAATCCCAAAGTGGTGCCCCCAAACCCTTATTTTTTTTCTTCATCTAAAACACATCCTCAATCCCCCCAAAAAAAAAAAAAAATCATAATCTCACCAAATCTATCATTTCAAGAGACATGACATGTTACATGTTCTCATTAATATATTTTATTTCTCTGATTGTTTTTGACTCTTTAAAAATGTCTAAAAACTTCTAATTACTACACAACAAAACTTACCAAATCTTGACTTCTCCAATACTTACATTTTGCAAGAATCCTAAGATCAAACCTCGTTGCAGGATCAATATGTATATATATATATTGAAAAAAAAAATCCCATGTATTGGGTCCATTTGAGTGCTTGTGTGGGTTCTAGATCATGAAATTGCTTGCATTAGGACCCATGTGCACATACAGCTAGCTGTTTTAATGCAAACAAGGCATGCAGCTTTAATTCTAAATTGCAAAATTAGTGGATACACTATCTGTTGTTTTGTTTTTATTAGATTTTAGTGTTAATTTATACATCAGTTTATTTCAATAAATTTTTATTTATATTGAATATATTATATTTTATAGTCACATTTACAGTATGCAATACCTAATACACCATTTGAAATAAATAAAATGTTTTCAATATTTATCTATCATGGTTTTATGGGATCCCAACTGTAGTGGGTGAAGGTGACATACACAATTTGATGAAGGTCAAGGTCAAATTTGATCAGCAATTTTACTTACCTTATGAAAAATGAAAGGAAGATGATATAATAAGTTATAGACTTTTTTTTTTTTTTTTGAAGTGAATCTATGCATGGGATTCTATTCTGTTTGTTAAATAATAAAGAAATTGTGAGGCACATGGAAGCAACCATTTCCCATGTGAAAATACATACTTCTTTTGTTGTTTAAACTATTGATTAGATCATTTATCCCTTTATCTATGTTTTAGTAAACAAGCTATCTTATAAGATGTTGCTTTTCCTTAAAAAAAAAAAAAAAAACACTCTTGTCTTTCATTTCTTGTGAAATTGAGGTGCACATAATTCAATTCTACCTTCAGAGTCAGTGTAGTTTTAATCATTTAAAATCAATAAAAAAAATTTATAAATATTACCAATTTTTTTGTTAATTAAATTATAAAAAAAATAACATGAATACAATTAACAATTGTTGAAATCAACTGGTTGGAGCTGTTCTTATTTAAGTAATATCTTGAATTCAAGTCGCAGTGTATACAATCACATTAAATTAATTATTAAAAGAATTTACTACCCTTGTGGTTCTATTTGAATTAAATCAAATTAATTACAGTTTAATAAACTCTAAATAATAATAATTTAAATAAAAAATTAATATGAACACAAAACATATGGTTTCATTGAAAACATTTCAAATAAAAACCTGAAAAAATCCTTGAATAAAATCCTAAATTTTTGTAATTTATTAAGTATATATCTGAGAGGATGTATATATATATTCATACATCCCTTATCAAAACCTTCTGACATTTCTTTGTCCTTAATTTTTGACATTTTTTCAATTAAATGTCATTACATTGCATTGTTAGTAAGGATTTAAATTGATTTTGCAAAAATATTCCAAAAGTACAAATTAAATGACTTTGTTGGCTGGATCAAGAGTGAGCATGCTTAATAATAATATGGCCTGGCCTCCCCCTCAGGCAGCGCACACTAAACACTGTCCTTTTTGCAGCCACTTCAAGGGACAGCATAAGCACCCATAGATCAATTTCCTTATAAATGCTTAGCAAATATACAACAGGAGTGAAAAATGGCATCAAAGTAATTCTTTTTACCCATAAGGATTTTTCCCCCTTGTCTAGGACAAACGGATAATGCAAGAGCAAGATTAACAAAATAATAATAAAATATAAAAATGGAGATTTTTTGAAAAAATTATTAGATGACGTTGACTAATAATTCACTTTCATATAATCTATCAACAACAATTGAAATCAATTATTAGAAAACTATTTTCGTTTAAGATATATTTTGGATTAGAATTTTGGTATATACAGTTATATTAAATTAGTTGTTGAGAAATTTTTACCGTTCTTATGGTCTTAATTGGATTAAATCGAATTAATTAGAATTCAGTAGATTTTAAATACCCATGATTTAGACTATATATATTCTACAATGAAAAAAATGACCACCATATGTATGTATATAATTTAAAATTTTAAATTCTGTCATTTTTAATTTATAAAATTATTTTTTTATAATTAAAAAAAGTGTGATAAATTATATAGGTCATTAATATTAATATTTAGGTGATTTGATTTCTGTATCAAATAAAATAATAGAGTAGTACATGGAGAGAAACTGAAGAAGGTAATGAAAGTAATATGATGATGGATTAAAGGGTGGCATGGATTAACATGCACGTTAACATCATATGGTATTCTGTAGAAAACCACGTGAAGAGATGCACCAAAGCGTGTAGAAATCTGAAGAAAAAAGATTGGCTTTTGGTTAAACCAGATTTTTTTTTTTCTTTTTAATATAGTTGCTAGTATAATGGCTGACCCAGATAAGATGAGCAAAAGAGACTTTCTAGCCCCCTTAATTTTAGAGCGAAACTTTTCTTTACTTTCCTTTACACAAAATTAAATAAAAAGGTCCTTTCTTTTTCACCAAAAACAAATAAAAGTTGAGAATGAGATTTTTTTAATTAATGAAAAGTTCATACGACTTTAATATTAACGGATTGTATGTAAGGGATATGTTTCTTTTTTAAAATTATGTAAAAATAAATTTCATAAATTAACGATGGTAGATTTTGAACTATACACTTCATAATATCTTTAAAAAGATGTGGCCATTTGATTACTTATTCACATTCAGATTTTGAACCATACACCTCATAATGCCCGTGAAGAAAATAACCATTTTATTAGTGTCATCATTGGCTAAGAATAAGTTTTTCACTGTACAATTGAAAGCAATTTTTTCCAATTAAATTAGGTGAAAATAAATTTTATAATCAAGAACAATAAAATTCAAATTCTATATTTTAGAATTACTTTAAAATGAAGTGATTATTTAAAATTTCAATTATTTTAAAATTCGAACTAAATAAACCTTATAAAAGCATAATTTTTTTTAATATTATGAAATTTAAAATTAAAACTTTATTAAGGGAATATAAACCTTTTCACCACTTAAAAATAATAATGGTTGTTATTTTGTTTGTTGGGAGAAAGAAAAGGACAAGAGATGTGAATATATGTTGCCTATTTGTTGCATTGGATCCTTCGCCCAAGTGGGTTTTTTCTTCTTCTTCAAACTCTTATCTCCCTACATTCTCTCCTTCTCTTCGCTTCTCTTCTCTTCTCTTCTCTTGAAGAAATTAAAACCTTCACATCCATAGCTAAAATCGAACCAAGAAGTTTAAAGAAGAGAAGTTACTTCATTTCCATTGACATCCACCATTTCTTTATTTTTATATGTCTTAACTATTAAAGGAAAGAAATTTCCTGTATATTTGACTAATCTTGCTACTCTTTAAATACATAGAGCAGTAGTAGGCTATGCTACATAGCTCTTGTTGTTTATATTGTTTTTGGCTTATTGTATCCTTCTTGCTTTCATTTTTTCCTCTAATAATTTTGTCTGTCCTCTTGGTCCTATTATATAAGGCCTGATAGGAAGTAGTAATCTAGCTAGCTTTTTAGGTTTCTTGGTTGTTGTTGGTTTGTTTTTGTTGTAGTTATAATATTCTTGATATCGACCGATCGATCTCTTCATGTTTTCCCAATTGAATTCTTTTTCATTTGTGGGGGTTTCAAATTCTGAAATGTTACTCTCTGAGAAGGATCTCAACTCCATGGAATTCAATTTCCTTGTAAGACCCGCATTAGATTTTCAAGATGAGTGTAGCATAATTGCACCTTTACAAGCCAGTGATCCTGAGGAGCTCCATGAAGATGATGATGACGAGGAAGATCAAGAAGAACAAGAACGCAAACGACACGAACAAAAACAAAAACAACAAGAAGAAGATAAATGCAAGTTCCTGATTTCTAGTTTGAAGATAAAATTGCCGTCTTTCGGAGAATTCAAGATTCAAGAACAAGAAAAAGAATCAGAAGCAAAAGAAGAAGAAGAAGATCTTGATGATGGATGCAAGACTCCTACATCTTCGAGTCACAAAATTCCAGTGATTCTTCCATGCCCACCTGCACCAAGAAAACCTAAAGCTCTTCCATCAAACAAAAGAAAATCTCCAGCGATTCGTCGAAGAGTTTTACTTGATCTATCAAATGAGATTGAATCTTTATTTCCTCCAGCTCTACGTGCTGATCTTGGTGCAAAGATTAAGAAAGTTAGACAAGAAAATGACACCAAATGATGAGAAGGGTACTCATATTTTTACATAAATATATATATATGTATCTTTAATTTGATGTTAATTAATCTATAGTTATGTCTCTTCTTTTCCATTTTATTGATTGCCGAAAAATTTCCAAAAACCAAAAACAATGGTAATTGTTTCTTATCTATGATAATAGCATCTTATTCATATTTTTCATTTTATTGTTTACTGAATAAAAATATGTTAAAAACTTTTTACCCTTTAAATTGAACTGAATTAACAGGGTTAGCAAAATTTCTGGATATGTTTAGAAAGAAAAAATGTTGCTTATTCTGGTATAGAATATGTGATCATATAATATATGCATACAGAGTATAAACATATAAATCTGAAATCCGTGACTTATTATTATATGCAAAAGATCAAAAGCTAAGTACATGGCTTATGATGGATTTACTTATAGGATTCCATTTTTATTGGGACCCCACTATAGGCAATTATGCTTCTTCTTTTTTTCCCTTGAAAATGGAGATTGAGTTCCAATATTTATGAGCCAAGAAAAATGGATCTTTCTTACAAGAAATGAATTGCATTGACTTTGCTAATTTTAATTTTCTTGTGAAGAAATGAATGGTTTCATTGACTTTTTCTTGAAGAGAAACAAACATTCTCTAATGGTTTTATCAGTTGGGTAATGAGTAATTCCAAGTGGGGATATTCCATTTTATGACAAAAAAAAAAAAAACTCAAAAGTTAAAAAGGGTTACATTAGTGTTCCTAACTTCAAGGTAATTGTATCTGAGAAACTTATAACATCCATTGTCAATAAATAATGGTTGTCAAGGGCACTTGTTCTTGGAGGAGAGGTCATCAGATTAAGTTTGCTCTTGGAGGAGGAGAGGTCATCAGTTTAAGTTCTCTCTTTTGCAACAGAGATTAATTTTTATTATATTTTTTAGGTTTATGAGACCCATTATATATAATGATCGGCTAAATATATAATTTCATCCTGAACTTTATTTAATTATTTTATGTCATTTCTCAACGTTTATTTTATTCAATTTTATCTCTTAATTTTTATTTTTTACCTATTTAACCCTTCTTACACACTAGATAAACACGTGTATTTAACTTATGCTGAGATTGAATAGGTGAAAAGTATAAATTATATAGGCTAAATTGGTAAAAAATAGAAGTTAAAAGATAAAATTAAACAAAATAAAAGTTGAAATGACATAAAATAATTGAATAAAATTTAAGGGTGAAATTATATATTCTGCCGGTCGGCCAAATATATAAAAGTTATTAACTATTTACCACTAACCACTAACGTTATTATCCATAAAAAAAAAAAATTGTCAATAAACAATGGTTACAGGGAGAGTATATTCAAGTATGTGCTAATCATTAATTTATTCCTATGCAAAAGCATTTATGTTTTTCTTATAAGGGTTATTTAATAGCGGTGATCAGAAATCCAAATTGATAATTTTAGTTTGATTCGGTTTTTAATTTTTATAATTTGAAAATTCCAATTTAAATTGAACATAACAAAAAATCTAAATTTATTATATATGATATTCAACTAGTTTACAAAAATGAATATGTGTTCATTTTGATTTATAAATTTCTAGGTTTGAACTCTTAAAATCATATATATATATATATATATATATTTTAAAGTTTAGTTAGTTAAAAGCCAAATTGAATCAGTCAGTTTGGTTGGATTTTAAAAATAAAAAAAAAATTGATCAATTCGAAAAAGCAAACTAGGTGATTGCACACCCTTAAAATTTAGTGTTAGACATTTTTAATTGTTATTTATTCAATGTATCGGACATTAAAATTCTATCTTTTAAAAAAAATTTAAAAACTCGACATATATAATTGATATTTTTATTTATTTTTAGACACAAAATAATTTTAGAATTTTTTTATACATAGTAATTTTTTATTGTTAAGAAAATATGACAGCATATGGAAGGTAAAAACGAAATATAAAATGCTGTGGGAATTCATTTGGTTTTACGAATGATGTTGGAATATATGAAATTTGTTAGTTTCTTTGTAAATCAATTGAATTTTGAATCTATTTTACTTTCTTGATAACAATATTAAAGGAATATAAGAATATAATTTTTTTTTGATGATTAGTAGTTTTAATAGCAATTGATTATTATTCTTCAAAATTATTAATTATGAAATAACTAGTTTGATAGATATTTTTAGATTTTATATTAATATTGTATTTGAATAAGTATATATGTTCATGATCATTATTTATTCAATTGTATTTTTATTGTGTGGTGCCTCTATATTTAAGAGTTGACATGTAGCATATCCATATAATGTTATGTCTATATCGTATGCATTATAATTTAAATGTATTTAAAATAAATATATAAATTTTTTCTAATATATATATATATATATTTAAAAAAAGTGTATAAAAAATAATCGAGTAACAGTTTTATAAAACAAATTATAAACTTGAGTAATTATTAGGCCTAATCCAATTGATCTCCTTATATTGAATTTTTTTTGTTTTACATTTACCAACATATTTAAAATCTTTTTTTAGCTATATGATGAAACTTGAAAGTTGCGAAGCACCGACACTTCAAATAAGATAGAGTATCTGTGTCGGATATTGACACGCACTCGAGATGACTCTATTATTTTATTATTTTTTTTTTTTAGAATACGAGACCGATATGGCTGACACAAGATCGACACGGCTGGGAGATAAGATTGACAAGACTGGGACACGGAACCGACACGGCATGACACTTTTAGGATACGATAGGAAACTTTTTTTAAATATTTTTTAGCTCCATTTTTTATATAATTTAATTGGTTACTTTTTATGTCTGTCTTATATATGAAAATTATAAATAATTAATTAAATTATTATATTAAGTGTTTAAATTTTATAGAGTTTTTATTTTATCACACTAGCTTTATTTTTTTAAAAATTATCTTTATATAATAAAAAATAATACACATTTTATATATATATATATATATATATATATATATAATATTTTATCCGTATCGTGTCTTTAAATTTTAAAAATTACCATATTAATATATCTGTATCGTATCGTATCGTATCGGTGTTCATATTTTTTTAATTTGAAAGGCAGAAAATTACTGGAGATGGCAGAAAAAGCATCACTTCACTTCAGGTTTCAGACTAACCAACTTTTCTGTTACCCAAATATATACACAATTATATATTAACTAACTTTTCTGTTTTCCCCAAATCATCAATTCACCCCAGCCGAGATACGTTAGGTATATTTTGAAGGGTTGGTGCCTGGAGACCGTTGGATATGCGTACAAAATATACTACTTACTGACGATTCAATGCCATATCAATTATTTGCTGCAGTGACATATATGAAGAATCTGTCTATCGCTCTCTTCCTCCCCTATATTAACGTACTAATTATTTGTACTAAGACCAAAAAGATGAACGACTGTAATTTATTTATCCATTTTTCTCAATATTTTTTATTTTTTCAATGGATATCACATCATTGGTGTACAATTACGATTATTATTTATTTATTTATTATATTAACATAGTGTATTTAATTGGTTTTGTAAAAATTATCATCGACAATCAATGGTATTTTTTTAAAATATTTATATAAACTATTAAATGATGTATAAACGCCTAATTAATTAAATTTTTTAAAATTTTTTTATCATCCTTGTATTTTTATCTAAATTGAACTAAATTAATTAAAATTTTAAGAATTTTAAATACCAAAGATTTAAAAAAAATGTGAAATAAACATCTTATTGGTTAATTTTTTTGGTAGTGTTAAAAAGATTTGACTTTAAAAATTTCCTTTAAAATTAAATAATGTTTCCACTTGAATCAGGCATGCAAATAAAATTTTTCTTTTAATGTTGTGCAAAAACATACATGCATTTTATAAACAATTGACAGATTTGAAGTCAAACTAGGTGGAATATTCGGCCATGAGTAATCATGCATCATTTTTCTCAAATTGCATCTTCTTGCTTTGGATTCTTAGCCATTGAACAAAGACGTCTGGTCCAAAATATTGAATTCAACAAAGTACTATATTAAATAGTTGGGGACAGTTACATGTGTGCATAGCAAGTATAACAACTTTACTTCTACCATATATATATATATTTCATTTTACCCTTAAATTTGTGACAAATATTTTAAATTTGATCAATAAAAATAAAGTATATATTTATAAATTATAAATTTAATCATAAAGTGTAATATATCTAAAATAGATAAATTTTTTTGATAAAATGTATAGTTTCACCCCTCAACTTTACACGATTAAACTTTTATAATTTGTCATTCAATTTTTAAATTTTTATTGTGAACATTTTTTACATTTTAATTTGTACTTTTAATTCTATTTAACCTATACAATATCAAAATGGATAAAAATTTAATTTTAAATGCTTTTAAATATATAAAATGCTAAAATTAGTTTTAAAACAATATAAATATAATTAAAAACTAATATTTATGAAAGTTAGAAAAATTTTATTTTTAATAAAATTTTCTCTTCCATTAAATATTATTTTAGTTTATATAAATTTCTCTTGCATCCATATCAACATTAATTTATAAATTACTTCGATTTCATGTATTTTAAAGGTTAGATATATTCAAAATAAAAGTTCAAAAATTGAATATAACATAATAAAAATTGAGGAGTGTTAGATTAAATGAGTAAAGTTGAGGCCAAAAATTTTCCTAATCTAAAACTTAAAACTTATAAAAATTTATCATTCATATGTTATTTATAAATACCATTTATATTCAAATTCTGTAAAATTTTCTTGAATTAGCACCAATTAACGAAACGTATAAAAATTAATTTTATTTTCAATATGAGAAGATTACACCTATAAAAATTTCTCCTTGATTAAATACATGTTTTGTCTAGATATGTGCATAACCTTTACGTAATCATCTAGTCAGCCCATTTGGTTGAAGGATAAAGAGTTGTGATTGTTTCTGAAATAAGAATTAGAGCTTCCAGTGCAATACTGCACCCAACATGAAGGCATCTACTGAATTCTGAAAGATGCAATAAATAAGAGGTGATGGAGAACTGTGTGTGGGTGTGGCAGAAATTGCACAACATGAGGGGAAAATATAAAATAGCCCACACTGGGATCCTGAAGAAAAAATGAGCATGAATTTCTGTGCCTATTGTCAGTTTTGGTCCTGCTTGCTCAATCAATTTCTAGCCTGACTAGTACCTCACCCCACTTCTACTACCTGCCTGTGGTCCTTCTCCTTCAAAACTGCCACATTTTAAAGCCTGGTCTAATTTTTCAACATTCTGGACCAAAACAAGAAAAATTACACATGAAACAACTATTGCTGAAATCATGATGTAATAAAATTCAAATTTAACTTTGACAAAAAAAAAAATTACGGATTCAATTTAATAATTCAGTTTAAATCGAAAAATACTTACCCTTATCAGCTACCGTCACTATTGTCATTATCACCTTATTTAATTTCATTTTTATTATTTATGATCGTACTTTTATATTTTCAAAAATTAACATATTTAAACATGAATTTAAGTATATAATGAGCAACTTGTAAGAGAGAATACTTGTCTTTCATCCTTGCAAGTGTTTTATACAATTTGTTTTTTACAAAAAGTCTTCAATAAATAAATAAAATTGAAAATGCATTTTCTAGTGAAAAATGAAGACTATAAATAGGTTAGAAAGCTTAAGCTGGCACAAACGAACTCTGTGCAATAAAAAAGAAAAAAAGGCCTCATCCAGCTTTTATTTTTGTGTGTTATTGATCTGCACAAATATTTTTGATATGCATTCACATTTTTACTAATACTGTTATTTTACTCGATACATAATTTAGTGTCATACGGAAAAGAGTTAATTAATTATGGGCAAGGACTTTTGCACTTCTTTTTTTTAATAATTATAATATACTTTAATTTTATTAAATGTTTAAATAATTTAATTATTTTTAATTTAAAATAATTATGTACCTTTCACAATTAATATTAAGTCAAAAAATTATAAAATTTATATAAATAAAAATCTAATAATACAAATAATTTATTTTGATTTAATAATTTTTATATTACAATCACTGGAAATTATTTATAACTTTATTAATTTATTATGTTATTTTATTTTTTGTTCCACTTATATTGTTAGAATTTTAAAAATAGTTACATTTATTTGCTAATTTAATTATGCAATATATATTTTTAGCTTTTAATTTTTTAATATTTTTAAGTGTTTATATAAATGATATCGATTGTAAATTTAATTTTGATTTTTCTGAATCAATTATTTTTAATAAAGTGATAGGATATAATATTTAAAATATTATATTTATTGAAAAAATTAATATAAAATAAAAAAATAAAAAAATTACTTTATATGTTTTAATTTTTTTAAAAAGAACCAATTAAGTTGATATAAATTAATAAATTGTTCTTTTTTTTATTTTATTTTATATGAATTTTGTTAATATATATAATAGTTTTTTTATTATTTCCTATGATTTTTATTTTTTAAAAAATTAAATAAAAAAAATTAAAATTAAATTTGCTGTTGTTTTTAATAAATGTAAATATCATTTGTATAAACACTTAAAAGTAGTAAGAAATTAAATATTAAAAATATATATTACATAATTAAATCAGAAAATAAATAGAACTATTTTAATAAAATTTTAACAATATAAGTTGAACACATAATAAATTAATAAAATTATAAATAATCATAAATGATTATAATATAAAAACTATTAAATTAAAGTAAATTATTTGTATTAAAATTATTAGATTTTTATTATGTATGAATAATTAAATAATTTTTTAAGTTAATAATAATTGTTGTGGAAAGTATATAATCATTTGAAATTAAGGATAATTAAGTGGGGGTGTAATTGAGCTGAATCGAGCATAACTTTTAAAAGTTCAGGCTGACTTATTTAAAATTAACGAATTTGAGTTGAGCTCGAACTTATTAATTTTTCAAAAGTCTGTTTCAAATTTGGCTCAGATTTGCATTTGACAAACTCGATTTGAACTTGCGAGCCAAACGAATTCAACATATAAAATGTATAATTTCTTATTATATTTAATAATTTACACTTTATTTGCTTACTACTAAATTAATATTATATACCATTTACTTGATATTATATTTACTTCATAATTAAAATTTTATTTACTTAATATAAATACTAATTTACTTCAAAATTACAAAATTTATCATCAAATTAAAATTATATTAAATTAATATTAATGTTTAAAAATTTAAATTATATTTACTTAATGGAAATATTAATATTAATATTAATTTATGCAAAAATTGTATAATTTTATTATTAATATCTAATTTTTATTACAAAATTTAGAAAAAATTACATAAAAAATCCTAACCTATTATACTACTTGTAAATAGTACCATAATTTAATTTTACTGTCAATTTTTCCTATAACATTTCAAAAGTTTGCAAAACTAACCCTCCGTTAAAATTTCTTTAACAAACAGTTGATGTGTTCGTTAGTGGAGCCCATTTTCTGACACGTGGAACCTGCAGGTGCTGACTGGATTTGAGTAATTACATATAGAACCCTAACCTTTATGAAACTTACAAAATAAACCCTAATATAAAACATTTAAATAATTTTAATTAAAAAATTTAAAATTTATTAAAATTATTAGAATAATTTTAATAAAATAAATTATAGAAATAAGTATAAAATTCAATAATTTTTTATTAATAAAAAAATTATATATTTAAAAATTTTATAAAAATTACAATACGTAATTTAACATATATTTTAAAATTAAGAAAATATAAAAATATGAAAATTCAAAAAAAGCACTGAAAAGTATAATCTATTATTGATAACTAACAAATTATTTTTGAGATTAGTTTCACTCCAATTTGATAATAAAAATAAGTGAGAGATTCAATACTTTATTATTAATAAAATATTCTTAAATATTTAATAATTTCATAAAAAAATATAAAACATAATTTAACATATATTTTAAAATTTAAAAAAATATAAAAATTCAAAAAAAGAAACTAAAAAAGGATAGACTATTATTGTTAACTAATGAAAATTTTTGGGATCAATTCTACTTCAATTTAATAAAATTAAAACTATTTTATAAAAATCAGAAACTTATATTTATCTTTATATTTGTGTATCTTATTATGAAAAAATTCTTGTATATGCTCTTACAATAAAAAATATATAAAATAAAAATAAAAATATTTTTTGTAAATTAGTTGTAGTTTAATTTTATCAAATTGGCGTAAAATTCATCGCAAAAAAAAAAATCATTAGTTATCACTAATAGGTTCTCATTTTTAGTACTTGTTTTGAATTTTCATATTTTTATATTTTCTTAATCTTAAAGTATATATTAAATTATGTATTGTAATTTTTATTAAATTTTTAAATATATAAAAAAAGTTTGTTAATAAAAAAGCATTGAATTTTACACTTATTTTTATTATTTATTTTATTAAAATTATTCTAATAATTTTAATAAATTTTTAATTTTTAATTAAAATTATTTAAATATTTTATATTAGGTTTTATTTTGCAAGTTTTATAAAGGTTAGAGCTCTATATGTAATTACTCAAATCCAGTCAGCATTGTAGGTCCCACATGTCAGAAAATGAGCCCCATTAACGGACACATTAGCTATCCGTTAAAGAAATTTTAACAGAGCGTTAATTTTGCAAACTTTTGAAATATTGTGGGTAAAATTGATAGTAAAATTAGATTATGGTGCTATTTGCAAGTGGTATAATAGGTTATGATTTTTTATGTAATTTTCCTTAAAATTTAATAATTTTATTACAATTATAAATTTTATACTAGAATTAAAAACTTTAATTATATTATATTATACTTATTTAAATGCTTATACTTTGTATTAAGATTACTTCACACAAAAACTATATAATTATTATTATGAATATATAATTTTTATTACATTTAGTATTTTAAATTATATATAATTTTTATTATGAGTATATGACTTCTATTTAATAATACTAACTAATACTAATATTTAAATTAATAAATTAGTTTGTGAGCCTGTTTGCGAGCTGGCTTACGAGCCTACGAACGAGTCTGTTCTCGAACTTAAACAAGTCGAATTTAAGAAAATTCGAGCTCGGCTCGTTTAGCTTACGAGTCTCAAAATGAAGTTTGGACTCTCATTTAGCTTAACAAACAAATTCAAACGAGTTTTTTTGGAGCTAAGCTCTGAACAAATCACAAACCAATTAGTTCGGTCACACTTCTATAATTAAGTTATTTAATGTGTTAATAAAATAAAAATTGAGTACAATTATTAAGAGAATGAGTGAAAAATCTCTACCCATTAGTTATTGATAACTAGAATTTTTAAAAACTATTTTTATGACCTATTGTTAAAGGTAAATCTCACAAATTTAGTGAAAAAGAAAATAATTAAACCCAAAATCTCTTTCTTCTGAGAATAAAGATTCTTACCACTTTTAACTCAAGTGTTTACCGAAACTGTTTCTCTTGATAGAGGACATGTTACCAAAACTATGTTCCAAGTCCATGCTTGAGCAGAATCTCAAGAATCAAGAAATGGTCATGCCCTAAATTAGCTTTGGGGTCTCACTTGGTCAGTTAGACCTCCAGTTTCAATGGAGCAATGGCCTAAGTGTCCCAATTGGATCCTTACACTCCAATAGCCCATACCTCTTCCTTGGAGACTTCTTTTTTACTATTTTTCTATAAATTTAGATTTTCAAGAATGAAATTATAGTCCGAACAAAATCAAACTGAGCACTAATGTTTCTTTTGCTATTGGATTTTTATTATTTCATTACTCAATTACATGCTTTTAATTCTAGAAGTAAGATATGTAATTTTGGCCTCAAATCTCTTAAAATCTCTATGAAGTGATATTGTTGGAACTAAAAAAATTATTATTTTAATAGAGTTGTTTATTTATCAATAAATCAATATATATTATTTTAAATATTTTACTATTTCTCTTCTTACTTTTTTTTTATATATTCTCTCCATGATTCAGCTCTTTGAAACGAGCCTTTGATGGACAAGCTCCAACTAAACTCGTTTTTTTTGTCAAATGAGCTTGACTCGAGCTTGTTTAAATATGAATGAGTCGAACTCAAGCTGAATCCAGGCTCTAATCTTAAAAAATTATCAAGTCAAATTCATTTTTTTTTATTTTGACCAAGCTGAGCCTCAACTTTCTAAAATTTAGCTTGGCTTAATTCGATTATGCCTCTATTTGTACTACTAAACTTG
The DNA here is from genome assembly GCA_949671775.1 of Mallotus repandus. Taxonomy (NCBI): domain Eukaryota; kingdom Viridiplantae; phylum Streptophyta; class Magnoliopsida; order Malpighiales; family Euphorbiaceae; genus Mallotus; species Mallotus repandus. Next base: position 16,855 of record CATIWM010656140.1, read on the forward strand.
TAGTTTTTTTTTTTGTGGGTAAACAAGGCAAAGAGCCCAAACAAAACAAACAAGGAAATCAAATAACTACAGCAGCAGAGTCTGTCTGTCTGCAAAAGCTCGAATAACTCCCTAGGAGGAGAAGAAAAGATGGTTAAAGCTGCATTTGTTGAAGCGGCTTTCTTAGCAAGCCAATCTGCGCAACAATTACTTTCTCTACCACTGAAAATGAAGGTGACTTCGCAGTTATTAGTTCCAAGCTGATGAATTAAAGAAACGATATGTCTGCAGTTTCCGAATAGTTCAACTTCGCCATTAACAGCTTTCACTGCTAGAAGAGAGTCAGACTTCACCAAGAGTTTAACAATCCCTATCTGTTGAACTGAGCGAAGATCGATGTGAAAGCTCCATAGTTCAGATTCCAGCACTGTACAGATCCCCAGTCCTTGTAGAAAACCAGTCAGCCATTTCCCTGTGTGATCTTTGAGGATTCCGCCAGCTCCAGCTCGCATAGAATAGGGTTTGCAGTTGCCATTGACGTTTAACTTGTATTCTCCAGGCTTCGAAGGTCTCCAACCAGAATTGTTACGATTAAGAACACACCTAGGAGAAGGTAACCGATCATAGATTGCTTCCGCGGTGTAGATATCCTTACACCAATTAGAAATGAGATGTATGGCTGATTCCAAAATGACATCATGGCCTTCAAACATAAGTTGGTTGCGCCATTGCCATAGATACCAAATGGTAACCCCAAACACCAAGCTCCAGTCAAACCCAGCTACCTCCACGTCTTTGATAGAAATGTTGTGGGCGACCCAATTTTCTTCAGATGAGTGACAGAACTCGTCTCTGTTGCTAGTAGGCACCAACCTCTCCTAACGTAGCGAAAGAGTATAAGATAACTATCAACGATTGTTAAATTGCGCACAATTATGAATCACTAATCTTCTATACCTGCAATTCTTAATTACAAGGTATAGTCATTAAAATTTGACGAATTTTGAAAAATTGAAAGAAAATTTCGAATTCTATTGATAATCTGATATACAAAAGCCAAAATTATATCTCTTAAATAGAAACCCTAAAACAAATTCTAAACAAACTAGAAAAGAGGAGTTCTATTCTAAATAAACTAAGAAATAAGAGTTCAAATCTAATCAAATTAGGAAATGAGACATTTAAGACAATTAAAAAAAGCTAGTGATTTTGAATCGTTGGTCCGTTTCCGATCAAACTAGCATTTGGAATCGCCAAAATTCGAAATTTCAAAATTACAGTTATTTACGAAAGTGCCACAACTGTAATTTTTGAAATTTATCTAGGAATCTAATTGCTTGATCTTCTATAACTCTATCCGCATCATCTCCCAAATTCTTGTTGCAATAGGGTAGTCTCTAACGACATGTAACACAGTTTCTTCATCATAACCACACCTCATACAATGAGGTGAGGGAATTACTCGTCTTTTGTAACATAAAAGATTGGTTGGCATCCTGTTTCTAGAAACCAACTAAAGAAAAGATTTTATGCGATGAGGCCCCTTCCATTTCCGCACTTTCTTCCGCAAAGGATTAGAATTTCGTACATCCAGTTCACAAATGAGATCATAAGCATATTTAGTAGAAAATTTTTCGGACTTGGAGAAATTTCAAAAAATAAAATCTGCACCATTATTTGATTGAGGGGGGATCAAAGGAGCTAACAGTAGGAGAGCGTAGTGGGGAAGAACGGTTTGGAGTTCCCTCCATTTCCGTTGACCATTTGAATTCATATATGAGTTCACTCAGCGACTCCTTTCTTCTTGAGTTAAATCCCTCAAGGCGATAGTCCCGAAAGGAGCCATCCCTTCTATCCAATTATCAGTCCAAAATTTGGCGATATTGTAGTTTATAACTAAACTATTAATTTAATGAGGTGAAAAATGTATTGTCAATCAAGTAAAATTATGGGTTTTGAGTTTTATTTTATTTTATTTTTTATTTTTTTCAAATGGGCAATGATAAATAAATTTTGGTATTGAAGATATGGTGAAAGCACCACTCATTGTGTTCCTAAAAAGGCCCAGATCAATGTGGCCCCCTGAAAGTGGCAAAAGAAGAGATTGGGCTTAGTCACAACGCACAACGACAAAAAATGCCCTGTGTGGGATGTGGTGTGAAGTGCGGACCAAAAGAAAACACTTTTCCAATTGCTTGGTCATTTTGCCCATCCACTATTGAAAAGGTGCTCCTCTTTTTCCTGCTTACTTCATTAGATCTTTCTCTTCCTCCCATCTCATAATTGAAAAGCATGAATATATATATATATATATATATATCATGATTGTAATAATATAGAAATAACCCATTCTTTTCCTTTTATTTTTATTATTTTTTGACTTTTATCTTTTATTTTTTAACTTTTACTCTTATATTTTTATTAACATGAATTTAATCTCTATATTTTTATTTTGTCATAAATTGGGTCCTTTAAGGACCCAATGTATAACAAAATAAAAGTGTATTAATTTTAAATTAAGGACCCAATATATGGTAAAATAAAAATGTATGAATTCAATATATGAATAATAAAAGTGTAGGGACTAAATCCATGTAAATAAAAGTATAGGAGTAAAAACCAGAAAATAATAAAAGTATAGGAAAAAATATGGGTTATTCCAATAATATATGTATGTGAGTAGTTTTGGGTGAATTTTTGGAGAGGGAATTATATTCCATACTCAATTTATAAATTTTAAATATATAAATATACATATTAGCACATAATTAAATTTTGTGATTGATATAATAAAATTTTATTTATTCTTTTTATAAAATATGTATTAACATATAATTAAATTTTGTGATTGATATAATAAAATTTTATTTATTCTTTTCATAAAATATATATAGCATTTTACTCTCAATACAAAATATAAATTTTGCAATTGATGGATGTTCTACAATTTTTTTCATTTGATTAGTTGATTTTTTGTATTTGAACTTGCAATCTCACAGTTTTGAAAATCATTTTTAGTACCAATAAATTAAAACTTATTACTAGCTTAGTGAGATAGCAATGGTTGTTTTAAACTCCATAACTTTTAATAAAAAATTTTAATGAGCAAGTGAGGAAATAGTTAAGTGATAACTTAAGACATCTTGAGATGTAAAATTTAATTTCTGCTATAATCGATTTAAAATAAGATGACCGTCTCTTGTTGTAAAATGAAGTAGTAAAATTTTTAGACTATTATGAGGTTCTTCTTGCACCTTAATAAGAATTTATGCTACTAATTAATATATATTCCACTTGCACTATTTCAACTTAATTGATAGATTGATTTTACCTTTTCCTTTTCCTAAAAAAAAAAAACATTTTTACCTTTCTTTTTGTCAACTTCACATTACCTAACAGAGAATAGCCTTTTATAGAATTTTGTTTGGTTTGATTTAGACATTGGAGTTGGTCAGCCGGGCCTCAGCATTGTTCTGAGCATCACTTGAGCTATAAGCAGATCAGGTCACCCAAAGTCCTCCATTACCGACTATTTCATGATATAGTATTGGGCTAAAAAATATTAATATGTCTTGTAAATTCTCGGATAGTGCAAACAATAAAAGTTTATACAAAAATACACTCTGTATTGATTATATTTTAAATCCTTTAAAAATGTGTATTTTATATTCGATTCACGTAAAATTATAAATATAATAAAATTTAATAATTAATTTAATATAATTATATATATTATAATTTAAATTTAAAATATTATTTAAACAATAATAGTTCCTCTCAGTGATTTTAACCGTTGTTATTGGTTGAATTTATAAGTATTTCATTATCCAACCTTCCACCAAAATTTATGATACATTCATGAAAGTTTATGTAATGTTTGGTTCACTATTAAATATTATGCAAAAAGGCTATTTAGCCTAGTGGCTGTAGACATAAATGATTAAATGTTTTCTTCTTTCAACTTTCAAGTCAACAAAATTCGAGTAAAGCAACGAAAGAAATGTACACAAATCATAATAAATTAAAGTCCCTTTCTTTTTTTCTCTTTTTTGACCATTTTCTCTTTGCTTTTAGTATCTTTCAGATGTTAATGTAATACAACTATGCAAGCCTTCATCTTCTTGGTTTGTTCTTAGGTTACAGACTTACAGTACAAGTGATGAAGTGAAGCACTCAGACACACATATATATAACGCTTTACCCTTTTCTCTAATCTGTCAAAAATCCATCTAACAAACAGCACTTGTCTTATAGGAGTAGAAAACACCAGAGAAAATTTGACACTTCTTTTGGGTCCTGAAATGACCTCATTTTGTGACCTCTTCTATTGCTACTACTGAGTGATCAATTAAATTCAAGAGAAAGCATACTTTTTACATCATATATTACATGCAATACAAGTAGTACTACCACTACCGCTATTCTTTTTAGATATGGCTCAACAGGTGTTTCTTTTGTCTTCTCTTGCATTACCTCTCATGGGTTGTCTCTTAGATTTTATTTTTTCTTTTTTTATTTCTGCTTTATTTCTCTGAGTTTCTGAATGTGGGGGTGTGTGTTGTTTTGCTATAATTTCTCTGACCAGAGATGGGTCTTGCTTTTTTATTTGTCACATTCCTCTTGTTTCTGATTATATAGTAGTACATGCAATTATCTTTCTTTTTTTGTGTCCTTGATTTGTTCTTGGTTTTTTTTTCTGTTCATGATGTTGAAGTTTGTTTAATGATAGACTGACTTTGATTTGATTTTTAGGAAGAAGGTTGGCCTCTGGGTTTGCAGCCCCTGAATGTGAGAGTGGGGTTACCTAGAAATGGTGATTTTTCTGGATCAGTATCATTCAACACTTTACTCACTGGTTCTCCTACTTCCACAACAGATTCCTCCTCATCAGATTTAGACACTGAGGTCAGCAAATTAATATCATAATGACAGCAACTTTAATGTTAAAAGAAAATTGGTTTTTGGACATGGGTATCTCTCATTTACCTTTTATCTTTAGGTGTATCCAGTTCAGGATTTTCATTTTTCCAAGAAGACATATGACATGATTCTACTGTACCATGTTTTTGTTTCTTTTGGTTTGTTTTGTTCTTTCCTAAATATGCTTCAGTGATTCTGGGATTTAGCTGGAAATTATATTAAAGATGTGGTTAATGTTCTATAATGCAATTACATTGATATTTAATTGTATTCTTCCTTTGCTTGCCAATGCAACCTCTAATCAGTCCTTTTTTGGACTACCAAATTAATTATTTGATGTCCCTCACACTCTATAGTCATTTCAATGAACAAGCACTTCATAATTGCCAAACTGAGGCTTGGCTGGTGAAATGGTCCTATTTTGTGTCTGATGAAAGGTACAATTTAAGCTAAAATCAACTATTCCTGATTTTTTTTATTCCTCAATTCAATGCATCGTTGTTTAGTCATGCATTGAATTATTGAAGTACTTGTACATATAGTCTGAATGCTGGTGGACCTAAGTAAATGTTCTTCCTATTTTGATTCAGATGTTTTTGGCAGATTAGTCATTAGTTCTTAAGAGTGTATGAGTATTGTTTTTCCAATACTCCGAGCCAAGCCTCGTGCACCGAAGATGCCTTTTGATAACTAATATGAAGTACAGTAGGTGTTGAAGATAGATTACATAAAGGATTGAGAAGGGCACATTGCATTCATAACCATTCAATTTAAGTTGAATATGGACAATTATTCTCTATTTAAGTTGAACATGATCAATGATTCTCTATTTAAGTCTAATTGTGTTAATTAGCATTCTTGTAAAGTCTATTGACTAGCTCATTTGAGCTTATGATGGATCGTTGGCTTGTTCGGCATTGTCACTTGGATGTGTCTACGCAGATAACATTGAGTGCATTGTCATTCTACACTCATTTGGCTGGTTTTTTTCATTTTCCATGAATGATTTCAGTCCACAGGATCATTCTTCCATGACAAAAGCATCACACTAGGAAGCCTTATCGGCGTGTCGAACATATTAGAGCTCTCTAGGAAATCATCAAGGGTAAGGAAAGTAGAAGTGCTAAAAGAAAAGAAGGGCAACAAGAAACCCAGAACATGGCTTTTTTCTTTATGTTCAAGAGACACTACGGATGCCCAAAGTGTGAAGAACAATATTCCTCCATCTCTTGGCCAGTTTCTTGCTGTGGAAAGAAGAGCAGCTAATGAGTATAGAAGGGGTCCAAGTCCTGCTGCTATTTATGGACCTGATGAACTTTCCTTTCCTCAATCTATGACAGAACCTAATAATTCATTATTTGTTAATGGGCATGTTGCTCCTCCTAGAACAAGTCCCTGGCATCAAGAAAATGATCAAAGGAGAAGAAATGGAGGGCTAGAACATGGCAGCAGTGGACATGGGGTTCCAGTCCTGTTCTCTTGCATGTGTGGACAGCATTCTTGATGATTTAATTTGTGTCTAAATTTTTTTTCTTTTTATTTATTTGTGTCTTTTTGTTCTGATGATTTAATTTCATGTCCCAGGTAATTAACTCAAAATAACTTTCAATTTTGATTTGTTTTTGAGGGAGAAAATCTGTTTTTACACCAATTGCCTGGCATATAGTCCCACATTAGTGCAGGGATTTTTAAAAAAAAAATTACCTCCACTAGTTATAAATACTCTAACTAACTCAAGATTAACCTGGATGTACTTTGTAAGAAAAATAATTCAAGATTTATTGAAAAAAAATAATTCAAGGCTAATTTAAGATTTATTTAAAAAAATTCAAACTTCTTACTACTTTAACCAACGGATATGTATGATATGTAATTTGAATATTTAACACTTGATCAATAAAATATAATATATGAATTATTTTATCTATATCTGAATATGATCATTCAAAATAAATAATTATTGTTTTATATATTATTATCTTTTCATCAGTTTATATGTTAACTAAAATTATATTTTTTCAATAAGTTTATATATAAATTATATATTTTTTATTAGATTATGTGTTAGCTTCTTTTTTCAAGCAATTATTAAAAAAAAGAAAAAAAAAGTATATCTTTGGAGATGCAAAAGAGAAGATGAGGAGCAATTTGCCAACGGTGGAAATATAAAACTAAGAAATGCTTGCTTCTTGTTGCAAGGAGTTGACCTACATAAGCAAAGGTTGAGGTTTCCAATTACATGTGGCTCAAACTAGTCTAAACTCATGCCAGTGATAGACTTAGAATTCAACCACAAACAAAGGCTCCAAGAGGAATCACTCAACAATACATTAACTATTTTATTTCATATTTTTAATAAATTTTTGTAGACAATATTTGAGAATTTCAACGAAGAAATTGCTTTTGTTCTGGGTCTTCAGAAGTGTATGTGGTCCTTAAATTTTTTTTTTGGTCCTTCAAAAGATGGACAGCTTAATTTTTCTCTTATTTCAAGAGCTCCACACTAGGGGAAAATATAAAACATTTTCTAAAATAAAATGGTGATTTTTAAATTAATCTTTAATTTTTTTTGTCAGAAATAAAAACCCACGTTGAAAATCTCTAGATTTTTTACTTAGTAGTAGACATATTTGTCTTTATTGTATATTTTAAAATAATTATTATTTATTTTATAAAATTTTAGTTAAATATTTCTTTTCTAGAATATTTGTCTTTTGCAATTTGTACTCTTGAATAAAACATTTCAAGATTCTAAAAATAAACGTACATATTGTGTTACTAGGTCCTTTTTTTTGAACAAAATGTTACTAAGTCCTCACCTTACACTTTATGTTTGACACGATAAATAATTTTTCAAACTAAAATAGTGATATTTTAAGCTAATCAAGTCTAGTTTAATATGTTTTTTAATATTTTTATATTGTATGACAAATTATAAATTTTCAATGTAAATTTTTAATTATCAATTAAAATTATTTTTATCGTAACTAATTGATAAAAAAAAAATACTTTCCACTGGGTAGCTAATTTTAACATAATAAGCTTTTAATAATTAAAATAACAAATATTGATATTTAAGATCTCACCTATGAAGCGTTGACGATCTTTCTTCCTTTCCCTTCCTTCTAATTCAATATCTTATGGTACTAACTTATAGAGCGTTGGGGCGCTTTCAATGGGCAGAACATTGTAGGTAAGGAACTTGACAATCATGTCCTCCCATTGTATCCACCATACCTTAGATCAAACATTAAAATCTTTAAGAGTGTGTTTGGATACAAATATTTAATTTGAAATGTTGGATTTTAAATATTAAATTTCAAATATAAGAATTTCAAATACCATGTTATTTTAAATCCTTATTAAATAAATTTTTAAATTTATTGTGGATTTGTTTTAAATTCTCATATATACAAATTCATGTAGTTTCCAAACAAGAAATTTCATTGAAATTCAAATCTATGTTCAAATCCTTTGCATCCAAACATTCCATTAAGTATAGTGAAGAATTTAGAATCGAGTCTCCTCTTTTCTTTGTCTCCCATAATTTTCCATGGTAAAAAAAAAAAAAATTAAGTCAATCCATGAGCCATACTCTTTCGAGCATTATGGACAATATTCAAAAGAATAAATAACTTTTCTACTTTTGCAATTAGGTTTTATATACATATAAGAGCTGGTTTTTTTTAAAAAAAATAATTTACAAAAATAAATTTAAGGACATTGCAAATAAATTTTAAATTACATTATCAAAATAATTTTATTTATTTTTTATATTTTAATGAAATAGCGTCAGTATGTTAGTATTTTAGTTATTGAGAAAGGAAATTAAAAATTAAATTAAAAATATTGCAACTAGCAATTTGAATTTAATATTCTTCCAAATCAAATGTATAGCATTTTGAAAATGATAGTCATCATTTTTATTTTCATAACCCATTGTGTGTATATATATTACATAAATAGACATTATAACCATCATATATTATTTTGAATATCTAATAGAAATGGTTATTTTCAACATCACAAGAAAAAAAAGAGAGAATTGGGATTTTGAACTTCACTCTTCTCAACAAAATATTCACACTTTTAGGTTAACCCATCATATATAAAAGCATGTGTAAACAAGAAAAATCATTCTTCCAATATATAATAGTATATATTTTTTAAACTAGTCTTATAACTAATCAAATAAATTAATCGTGCTCTGCAAATAATATAAGCTCTCATTTGGTTTAATTCCACCAAATGGAATTCATTTGCAAATGAATTTTTATTAATGAAGTGTGTTTGATTTAAATAAATAGTTTATACAATTCATTTGAAATGAATTCTATATTTTGTTATATTGTGTTTGGTTAAATCTAAAATTCAAGTTAATTTTTAATTTTGGTAAAAAATACCATTCTAAATATAGATTATATTTTTACCTTCTTTTGTAATTTCATATTACATTATTATAAGTGTGATTATTTACCATTCAAATTAATATTTCACTTCTTTTTAAAATATTTATTTTCAATTATATTTTTAAATTAATGTTTCAATTTATAATTTTTTTCTTTTTAATTCAAAATTCATTAAAAAATAAAATTATGATTATATAAAAAATCTAAATTAAGGTTATATTAATTAAAAATTTTGAATAATTGTAAAAATAGCTAGCTTCTTGTTTATCTAAGCCTCTCAGAAAATTACACTCAATTTGTTCAGCTCGTGTGGTCATGAGGAAGACGAATAGGTCGTCCCAGACTCAGCACCAAAGTTCACAAACTACGATTTATACATACTACAACTACGATTTTGCTATTGGGTCTAGTCTGCAGGTTAGTGAGCCTCTTGAGTTTTTAATGCATGATCTAGCTTTCCTTTCTAAACTGAGAGAGAGAGAGAGAGAGAGAGAGAGAGAGAGAGAGGAGTTTTTTTAAATAAAAATAATAAGATATTTTAGTCATTTAAGAAATATAATTTTAAAAATTGTAAAATTCATTTGCAAATTTCAACCATTTTATTAAAATTTCATCCGGTTATAATGAATTACACAAATTTAAAAATATAAAATTATAAATGAATTCTATAACTTATTCATTTAAACCAAACACACAGTATATAAAATTTTAAATGAATTTAACAAAATTTTGTAAAATTTATTAATACCAAACGAATCCTAAATGTCAAAAGATGTGGACACACATATAAAAATAGTGGCATTTAAATTTTATTTTTCTACTCTTTCTCGTTATGGTGGGATATTAAACCACATAAATTTTATTTTAAAAAAAGTAAATTAGTCTAATATTGCAGTCAATTAAATTTTTCCTGTTAATATCATTGAAGATATTTCTACTCTGTGACCTAAGAAATCAAAATCTATAGTCATTAATTAACAGAATTTTCACCTGTAATTGGCGGCTTCTTTGGCTTATCCTCTATTACACGTTTCATGTGAAAATTGATTGGATTTAGGTTGGAAAATTTCCAGCAATCAATTATTTTATTTTATTTTAATGAATTTATTACTCAAGAAATATCCATTTAGAATGTCCCCACTGTCTGTAGATATTTTTAGACTTTTGGTTATTAGAATATCAATATTGGATTAGTCCAAAGCTAAAATAGTAGTTAGGTCATCTTTTGACTGAGTGATAGCAGTTGCTTGATTAATTTTTTTTTTTTTGAGGAAAAGTTGCTTGATTAAATTAAAGACCATAACTTAATTATATAAAAATAAAAAATTACTCATATTTATTAGTTTAAATAATGGGAAAGATGTTAAGTTCGATTTTAATATATGAAAAATAGATATTAAAAAATTATTTTTATAGAGTTAATATGGTTTGAATTTCAAAATGATTAAAATTTATATGATTATTAAAAATCAGAAATATTAAAATATAAAAACTAAAGGATTAACTTGTTGATCCCATTTAGTTTAGTATGAAAAGTAGAAAGTTGCATGTTTACTGAGGAGAAGACCCAAAAAGAAAAAAGAAAAATCTCTTTCATAAACATTAGAGGTAAGTTTTGACCGATTCATAACAGATTTATTTTTTAAAGAAAAAGATTATTATAATTAAAGAATAAATGAACACATGACAAAAAAAATATATTTAATGGTAAAAATAAAACTACTATAGGAGCAAATAATAGAATTTAAATTCTACCAAATATAAAAATTTTCATTTCATAATACTTAAATAAAAAATAAAATAAATAAAATAAAATTACCGTATTTAAGTCATAAGGAGTTTAATATGAGAGTTTTACCTTATTGTAAGTCTATGAAATTCAAATGGACATTAGATATCGAGAACATCAAATATAAAAATAATAATGATAATAATAAATAACGCCAAATTCTCAATGCAACAATTATCTAAGAAGCAATATAGAGAATTTAATTTCACCAATAATCATTTTTTCCTAATGCCAAATATCCATCATTGATATTTTTGCAAGTTTGTTGAATCATTCAATCTTGAGCTCAAATTGAACTTGGGGCATCATTCTTTCAGGTACATTTGAAGGAAAAATAAATAAATGAATGCATCCAATAATTTCTTTAAATCATAAATGCAACAAACAACATATTTGGGACCCAAGAAGCAGAAAAAAGGAACAAAAAACAAGAAAAGAGAAAAAGAAAGAAAGAAAGAAAGAAAGAAAGTGAGTTTGTGGCAGAGATACAACTCAATAACAAGTCTACATCAGGGAAGCAAGAGATAAGAATAGAGCTTTACATTGGCCATACACACACTCACAACATCACACCCTTTTGCTTGCAATGCATCAATCTTTAATCTTCGATCAACTGTCAATTATCATCCTCTTCTTCTTTGTTCTGCCTCATCACAACACAGCAATTCAGCCTTAGGTGTCTAATGCAAAATCCCAATACTAATCAACCAAATTTATAAAAACAAATGCCAGGTGGATGTGGTCTGATGGAGGAGGCTACCTCCATCACAGTTCGACACCTCTCTTTGATATTCAAGATAAAAGAAATTTTTGGATTCTATTATACATCCTCACTCGCTAGCAACTATTTAATACAAAGTTCATGATCATATTCAAATCGTATGATTAGATGACATAATATGATGTCATGCCCTTGTTATTTACCACGTTTGGCCATATATGATTATACAAGGATGTGACATAATTTTTCATTTAAATGATAACGGCAATACACTACAAATTACTTAAAAATAAAATAAAAAATTATAATTTCGTCATGTTAAAAGCATTAAATGAGATGTATTTATATATATATATATTTTTTTTTTGAGTTTGTAGCAAAATCATATAATCTAAACTAAAAAAATTATATAATTTAAATATTAATAAACTACATAATAAAAAATAATTTTTTTATTTAAATTAATGAAGATAAAATTTAAATTTTACACCATCAAAAAAATTTACCACTTGAATATTATTTCAATGTTTTTTTTAATAAACATGAATAATGCGAATAGAAGAATATAGCTAGATGGTCAATATGATGTGGCCATGTAATAAGTCCCCACCCAACCTAAGTTAGGTGAGTTTTACCTTAAAGACAGTATGCATGTAGGCCCCATCTTCCCTTCCACGTATCCCATACTTTTTTTGTATGGAAGTGAAATTATTAAACCAATGGAATCATGATATCACAGATTCACATGGCAACAACCATCACAATTACAGGCTTGTAATAATCCAGCTATAAATATAAAGAAAAACAGTAGAAGATAGAGACCACCCATTTTCCAACGGAATTTCTGGTGTTTCAAATGAACATTCTTTTCTCATTTCAAGTAGCAGCAGCAGCAGCAGCCGGCCATCAAAGAAAGTTTGAACATTTTCTTTTTACTTAAGAAGTAGAAAAGAATTTTCTTTCTTTCACCAATTCAGGTATCTAACAAAGAGACTTCAAAATAATAACCAATGCTACTTCAACAATATCAAGTGAACAAAAAAAGAAGATTACAACAATATGACCCACAGCAGTAACCATATATTACCAAACTTACCAACCCAAACCTGCAATTCACGTCTTTCGCTTATTTCCCACTTACAACAATATGACCCACAGCAGTAACCATAGCAAATGGACCTCTAAAACCATATATATAAAAGCTTATATATATATCTATACCAACTGGGTCCAGCACCGACATCGATTCCTTTGAATTTTCTCTTTTTTTTTTGCCCTTCTTTAGAAGAGCAAGTAAAGGAATCCTTGCTTGCTACTTGGAATCTTTGATTGCCAAATGCTACAACGCATGTATCTTTAAGGCTTATCGACCCATTCATTTTCTGCCGCTATCCTTCCTGAGCCGCGTCCGCCCATTTTCCCAAAGGTACTTATTGCTGATAACCCCTTGAAGCTGCTGCTACCCTCGCTGCTGAAGTTTCGTGACTTCCTTGCCTTTCTAATCTTTGGTGAACCTATTTCTCCAATCTCCTGATCAGCATCATCGCTGTTCTTGACTTTAGCAACCCCTAGGCGGACAATTGTGCTTCGACAGAATGGACAAACTGGAGGGTTTAGGCTTGCAGTTGCTGGGTTGGGTTTGTTGTGGCAGCACAGGGCTAGTGTGCATTGTGCACACATTTGGTGACCACATTCTTGTACTTCTATTGTGCAAACTTGCTCAAAGCATATGCAGCATAGCTCCGTGTCACTTGCCTACATAATATAATTAACCAACAAATACATTAGTCCCTTGAACTTTCAATCATCTACTAATCTTCCTTAAAAATTCAGATTAAAAACAGACAGAATGTCTCTTGATGCAAGGCTCAACTTGGCCCCAGTGTCAATCTAGAGAGAATTGACAAGGCACTAAATATAAAGTAAAAGAATATGTACCGTAGCCACTTAACAAAAGTTAACACGGCCTATCAAGAGGATTAGAAAAGATGATGAATTAAAGAATAATTCTGTGCTTTTACCTCCAGCGATAGAATCCTATGATATTTAACTTATTTTCATGTTTTTCTTTAGCTAAGGAGTTGATGATTACAGATGCCAAAAAATGATTAACACGTAGCTACGTTGTCATATTTGAGAACCAGAATACTGTTCACAAAGCTCAACAATTCACCTCAGATATATTGTCATCAGCACCAGCATCAGAATGTGATGGAGATGGAATTGAATAAGCAGTTCCTTTCAAAATGTTCTTCTCCCTCTCCCTGTTTGCATCCATTAAGGCACGTTCCAGCAAAGCTTTAGCCTCCTGATTAAGCTCGCTAATGAACTTCAAAGGTGATGGCCACACGAGAGGCTCAGCTGAAGAAGGATTTAATAAGGCTGCACATGCTCCATGTTTGTTCTTCAAAGCAACGACATAGGCTATTCTCCTGTGTATGTATGATTTTATAAGTACAACAGTTCATAAAAGAAACTTCAGATCAGGAGAAATAAAACTAAGGCTGGTTGTTGCAACTTCCTCTGGCTGGTGCAACATCCATGCTAATGAAAACATGTATATCACACAATTTTGAAAAAGTCAAATCTCCATAAGAGTACAGCTTCAATTTTTTATCCTTTCTTGAAACATTTCAATCAAACATGTCCCATGATACAATAAAAGCATTAATAAAACCAAAAGGATTAATACTTTCTTAGCTGATAGCATGTAAAAAAAATGAAGAACATTAAGATATACCCAGATGCATCTCTTTGAAGACGATCTGCACCCCATGCCAGCAATTCTCGGATGCAATCAAGGGATCCCCCTCTAGCTGCCAAATGCAGAGGGGTACTTCCAGGGCAGCTGTAAACATAAATTATACATCAATAAAACAAGAAAACTCAAACACCCAGTTTCATGTGTGGTAAAATTAATATAATTATTACCCATAACCGCCTGTTGAAGCGCAGACAAGAGCTCCATTATCTAACAAAATACGCACGCATTCAGGCCGTCTTTGACGGGCTGCTAAATGCAATGGTGCAGCTCCTTTAGTATCTCTAATGTTGACAAACCGTGCGTATCCCCTGGATTCAAATTTCCAAAGAATAAGCAAAGCGAATCAATCAGAGAGCAAAAAGATGGAGAATCTAATCAAATATTGTAAAATAACAAATACTTACCATGAGGCAGCGACATCACTGGTTTGAGCTGCAGAGAGAAGAGCTTGAAGGCAATCAGAATGACCGTAGTAGGCGGCATAATGTAAGCAAGTTCTTTCGTTAAGTGAATCAAACTTCAAAATCTGATGAATCACAAAGATCATATAATCAATCAGTATTCGAAGCCAAAATCTACCAATAAGAAACAGAGCATCCCAATTTTTGACATACATTCGCTCCTGCTTCGATTAGCTTTTTCAGACAGCCGATTTTGCCATGCATTGCAGCCAGCATAAGTGGTGTCTGCAGCATTCATAAATCACCAAAATTAAACTCACCATCAACCAGAAGATTAAATATTTTTCAAAAAGAAAAAAAAAACTTCACATTCATACACAATCACAAACACTTCACCTGCTTGTGACGATTAACAACATCTGGATCCACGGATCGCTCCAGAAGCATAGACAGAATCTGCATATCATAAAAACAAAAAAGCCAGGCAAAACACATTAGCTAAACAAAGAATCAAGAAAATCACATGAAAAAAGACTTAATCTTTACACTCTGAAACTCAACCAAGAAACTAACAAACACCACCAAGAGACCCACCTCGATCTGGCCATTGGCAGCAGCAATATGAAGTGGAGATTGACGATCATAAGCAGTAGTTTGATAAACAAGAGATGGGTTTCTCTCAATCATAAGCTTTGCAGTATCCAAATCACCACACTGCACAGCACTAAAGAAACCACCTGCAGCATGTTCATGATTCGCTGCACAACTCAGTCCCTGACCCATATTCTTTTTCTTAATCCTCCACTGATATATACAACACCGGTGCACTCCACTTCACTCCCGGTGATTCTTCCGGTCACCGGAGAGGCGCTGCACTGCCGTGCTCCGCCACCTTCTGAACGGAGGAATGGTGGCTACCTCTCTTCCTCTCCGCGTTCTCTTAGCAACAAAAAAGTTGCAATCTTTAAGTAGTAATGTCCCATTTAAGGGACAGTCTAGAGAGAGAAAGTCTACCATTTTGTTATTGGAGTTTGGAGCTGCCCGGATTGCTGACCGTGTCAGTCTGTGAGTCCATTTGCGGGCAGCAATCAGATATTTGTTCGGGCAGGTTTTTTTTAATTAAATAGATAGATTCCGTTTTAACTGTAACTACTTACTAATTTCTTGTCCAAATCTAAGTCATGGATTGATCTCAGCCATTGAATCTCGCGATGGTTTGTTGTACACCGTTGATGGAGGAGGGGTTGAAAGGTAATTTCAGGCTAGTAGATCGTATTTTAGCATGTAATTAGGAATTTTCTCCCTTGGTTTAGTAATTAATAAAGAAAGTTGATTTTTTTTATAAAAGGAAATATTATTCAACTTGAGGATTATATTTCTTTTATAATTTCAATATAAGTCGACTCTATTTGATTTAATTTAATTAATTACACAATAAAAATATAAAATTTAAATAATAATAAAGTATTTAAATTTAACTCAATTAATTTGATAAGTTAATTTTTACAATTATATTAAAATAAAAAATAAATTAATAATTATGTAAAAGTGGAATTAGGCTCATAAGTTTATTAACCAAGTCAAGTATTATAGAGTTCAAAACGAGTTATCATTCTAATTACCTAACTCAAGCTTGAATTTTATCGAATTTGTGTTAAATCAACTTCAATTTTTTTTTACTAATCTCAAATAATTTGTAATTCTGCTTGACTTAATTACATTTTTAATTTATATATTTTCTTTGCTAATATTTTAATTACCTGTATTTTTAATTAAATGGAGATTAATATTTGTTAACTTTTATTTTTAATTTTTAATTATATTTCAATTATACATTTTTGTATACACCAAATAGTTATATAATTGAGAAGCTCATCATGGTTACGTTTTGTATCAAAATTGAAAAAACACTTTTGAAATTTAAAAACAAAAATTCTAGACCAACTTTTGGATCCAAAAGCAATTTTCTAAAAAATACTTTTTAAAACAATACAAAAACAACAACAACAATAATAATAATAATAATAATAAAGCTAAACTTCCAGTTTTGCTCTCCAACTTTAATGTTAAACAGGCCTAATATTACACAATACGGTTCTTGTTACCTAATTAGAAAAGCTTTGTTTTCATTTTTGAATTTTAGCTCATAATAGAAGTTTGTTGGAGAATAGAAAAAAGAAATTATTTGAGCATTTTAAATTAAATAAATATGAATTTTATAAATTAATAATTTCCTACACTTACGAATATCCTTTAAAAAATATTTATTACATCACTCTGTTGTTTACTTAATTTCCCTTATTACCATAAAGCAATATAGAAAAATAATCAAATCAAGTCAACTTACGAATTATTTGGGAGATTAAAAAAAATTAAAATTGATTTGATTGTTTACAAGTTGAATTCGAGCTATTTAAGTAAGTTTTCTTGTCAAGTTCGAATTTTTTAATATTTAATTCAATGAGCTCGTGAGTCTAATTAAATTTCTACATATTCACTATTTTATTTTTTATTTTAATATAAGTATAAAAATATTTTATTAAATCAAGTTGAGTTTAAATTTAAGTTAGACTTAAAATTTTAAAAAATATATTAAAATTTTATAATAAATCGAGTCAATATTGAGGTTAAAAAAAATTGATCAAGTTCAAGTTAAATTTTGAGATTTAAATTTGAGAGTTAAATCAAGCCGCAATATGACATTTTGTCGATTTAACTCAGTTGGATTATAACCCAAATCAATACGATGCTATTTTGATAATAAACAAAAAAGAAAAACAATTTTTTTTAAGGAAACACTGAAAATACTTTTTCAAAGTACTTTTATGCAGTTATGCCCCAATAAACGAGCAGCATGGCCTTCGTTTGGAAGTTTCTTTTACTAATTTGCCCTTGAGTGTTACTGAATATTACACTGGATGTTTGTGTCTGCTCATGCCCTCCACCAAGAAAAAGACAGTGACTCTGATCAGAAACAGTATATTTACAGTTATGTCCATTTCATTATTAATTTTCTCAAAAAAAAAAAAAAAAATACATCACACTTTTTCTCTTTTAGCCACTACAATTTGGGATAAGAAAATTTAAATCCAAATTTTCAAAAATGATGCAATATATACCACACTTTTTTTTTTAGTCGAAGGAGGAGGAAACACTAATTAGAGGTCGCGGGGTTTCGAACTGAGTCCCTACATTGTCCATGAAGAAGCTTAACCATCATGCCAAGTTTGTGGAGGTTATATATGATAGCTAATAGTTACAAAATAAATTATCTTAATGATGTGATTTGATTTATTAGCTATAATGAAAATTATTCTTAGGTTTAAAGTATTAATTAATACCTATCAATGTATGAATAGGTAGGCTGAAGACAAGTCCCTCTTTTTTTTCACCGAAAGCATAAAAAGGGTGTTTTTGAGAAAATTTGCTCCAAAAAAGGGGATATGTTGAAATTTTGTAAAATTTTGAATTTTTGATGTTTGGTGAATAAAAATGAAAGAGTTGTAAAGAGAAGTGCATGCAAAAGCAAACAATATATACTCTTCAATCCAAATCTACCAATGCCAAATCAACACAGAAAATTCTAAAATAAAACAAATTCCTTTAGAATTACTTCTTTG
This sequence comes from Mallotus repandus, assembly GCA_949671775.1. Taxonomy (NCBI): domain Eukaryota; kingdom Viridiplantae; phylum Streptophyta; class Magnoliopsida; order Malpighiales; family Euphorbiaceae; genus Mallotus; species Mallotus repandus. Next base: position 35,458 of record CATIWM010656140.1, read on the forward strand.
CATGATCTTGACTTCTCTCTTTTTTAACAAACATTTGGAACCTACTTTTCTACATGCATTTTTTTTCTTTTCCCAGTTGTAATTTCCAAGCTAAAGCAAAGTATAGAATGATAATGTCTTCTTTCTATTATATATATATATATATATATCCTTGTAAGCCCTTCTAAATGGCAATTACAACTAATGTGCATAATTTTTCTTGTAAGTTTCTTTTAGAATCTATTAAACTTTAACTAATTCAGTTCAACTTAAATAAAGTCATAAGATCAGTGAAAATCTCTTAACAACTAATTTAACATTTCTGTGTATACCACTGTATGAATTTAAAACATCATTTAAGTGAAAATAGTCCCCTACTATCTAATCTCAATAATTATTAATTTTCTTGTAAGTCTTTTAATTTTACAATAATTTAATTTTTTATGAGAGGAAAATTATGTTATGATTTCGTAAGCAAATAACTTAAATTAATCGTAAATAAATTTTAATAATGTTTACTGACAGGTTTGAGATACACTCAGCTTATAGATATAAATTTCAAATTTGTACAAATTTTTTTTATTTATAATCTTTCGTCATCGAAGTCTAATAGATAATAGCAAAAATATAGTATTTAATACCATGTGAATAAACTGGCCGAAAAATGCTTATCAAATTGATTATACTACAAAAGTAGAATATCAAATATCATGTGAGCAAATTACTAAAACAATATCAAGTAGATCAATTAGTGCGAGAATAGAGTATTTAATATCTTATAAATAAATAGGCCAAAAAATATTAATTGAACTTTTATTCAATTCAAAAATTTAAATTATTAGATGAAAATATCTAAATATATGTAAACTCATTTAATTATATATATATATTAATTTTTTTGAACTACTAGTACAAAAAAGTTAATTCCCAACACTATAAGGAGAAAAAAGGGGTAGAGAGTTCGAACCCTCAACTAATTATTTTAGTTCAATCTTTTAACGCATATCAAATTGATTACATTAATTATTTAATATCAATATGAAATTTAGGATTTAAAATTGATGTTTTAGCTCTGTAAAGATTTCTCTTCATATAATTATATGTGACTTATGGAAACTAATATATTTTTTCTTTTCATTGTTTTCTACATGACAATGTCTTCCAAAATAAATTAAAGCTTACCACGGATCAAAGCATCGGTACTAAACAAATAATCATCTTATGCATTATACTATTTTGATAACTTTGATACACATTGAAGATAGCAAATTAAATAAAAATCTTTGTTGGCATCTATGTATTCCCTTGGAAAATTACTGCCAATAAAAAGTTTCTTGAATTATTTTTATAATTTTCAAGCCAACTTATTGTTGAAATTAGTTGATAAGAAACTGTTTTCATTTAAATGTCATTTTAAATTTAAATTGTGTATATTTACTTGTATTATATTAGTTGTTGACATTACTTTATTAGTACTATTGTCTTGTTGAATCAAATGAGATTAATTAGAGTCAAATGAATTCTAAATAGTTATATATTTTTTTGGTCAAAGTAATAAAATATCTCATTACTAAAATAAAAAGCTGATCACATAGAGAAATATAGACACATAAACACTATGACCTTATGAAAACTTATAACTAAATACTTAAAGGTCAACAATTGATATCAGAAATACGACAAACACAAAGCATCCACCAAATTTGGTGGGAGAACCACTAAAATGTTCAATAAGAGGACAAAGCAGAAACTGAAAATCTATGCAAAACATAGATTCGCTCTGAAATACTTGCCTATCGGATAGATCGGAACAAGATCCATGAGCTGTCTGCAAGTGTGTGACAAACTAGGCATTTGTAGCAAACTCAACTATAGCCTTCGAACAGAAAATGTTAGTTGTCTGAGAGTCTTCTTGGCAATCGAGTAAGTCATTCCAACAACTCTCAAGATTTTGCTTTCGTTGAGATCTCAAGCATAAAAAGGAGAAACAAACTCCTACTAAAAGATTATTCATAACTACTAGTAAAGACAACTAAAACTATAAATAATCTGAAGAATAACTTCAGATTTACAAAGAAGAGTAAGAAAAAGACGTGGAGATGAGGTTTTTTAGCAAAAAATGGTCAAAAAACCCCCTCCAAAACTAGATGTACAATGGAGAAGACAATGAGAGATTGAGAGCAAAAAGAGAGAGAAAAATGATTGTAATTTGCATAATTAATGATGTGGAAATGAATTAAAATGAATTCTAAATTTCTAAAACCTTCTAAATAGTTATATATATGTGTATTAGAGCATATTACAATTTTCTCTCTAAGATTTGACCTAATTCACACTATCTTCCCTCTTATTTTAAAATCGAATTTTTACATCCTTCAATTTTAATTCCATCAACATTGTAAGCTCTTTCGTTAACTTTTATAGTTAGTGTTTTTTTTATATCAAAATACATTTAATTCCCTCTATTTTATAAAAATAAAACAATGTAATCCCTGATAATTTAGTCCTTCAATTTTTTAACTATTTAAAATTTAAAATTTTAATACTAACTAAATTTTAGACATGTACACATTTTCATCAACATATATTTTTTTGAATTATACAAAATACGCTCTAACTCAAAAGTAAAGTTGTAGTTTTAATAAATTTATTTTATATTTATTCTTTTACTTAATTTTATTA
>CATIWM010656194.1:0-29878 GCA_949671775.1 Mallotus repandus
AATTTCGGGATAACTAGAGCATGGATGCGACAGAGGACCCGATGATGAAAATAGACTGTGAAATTAGATTTATTGGATTTGATTTATTGGTTTAGAACTAAATTGTAAATTATTTTTTAAATTTATTGTAAATTTTATTTATTTTTAATAAATTTTTAAATAAAATTCTTTTTTTAAAAAAAAATGAAAGTGGGCCAAGTTGGCCATTTGGCCAACTTTGGCCAAATAAATTTTATTAGGAAGAGGCTACCTTTTGAATGAGCAAATTGGCCTTTCCAATAAGTTCTCTGATAATATAATAGTGCCTTTCTATGTGTTTGGATTTCTGGTGAGACCTCATTTCCTTTTCCAAAGTGATGACTCTATTATTGTCCAAAAGAGAGGAACTACCAGCTCAATGGAAGGAACAACTCCTAGTTCGGTAATGAACTTTTGAATCCAAACAGCTTCCTTATCAGCATTTGATGTAGCTATATACTCGGCCTCTGCAGTGGAATCAATAGTGATACTTTGCTTGGAACTCTTCCAGCTCACGATTTACAGGTAAAGAAAAACCCAGAGATAGACTTTCTATCATCCATATCTGACTGAAAGTCAGAATCTGTGAAACCTGTAAGCTGTAAGTCACCTCCTCTATAAGTCAAGACTAAATCCTTAGTCCTTCTCAAGTAATTTAGGATAGCCTTAACTGCCACCCAAAGCTCTAAGCTTGGGTTGGATTAAAACCTACTAGTCACACTAACAACATATGCAATGTTCAGCCTAGTACACAATATAGCATACATTAGGCTTCCTATAGCCAAAGCATAAGGAACCTTGGCCATCTCCACCATTTCCTTGGGTGTCTTGGGCGACATCTCCTTAGATAAGTGGATACCATGCCTAAAAGGTAACAATCCCCTCTTGGAATCAAGCATGTTGATCCTCTTCAACACCTTATCCAAGTAAAGACATTAGGATAAACCTATAATTCTCTTCGATCTATCTCTATAGACTCGAATCCTAAGAATATAGGTAGCCTCCCCTAAGTCTTTCATTGAGAAGGTCTTACTAAGCCATACTTTCATAGAGGTCATCATACCGACATCATTACCAATCAATAGAATATCATCAACATACAAGACTAGGAAAGTGAGTTGGTTTCCACTAACCTTCTTGTAAACACATGGCTCATCCTCATTCTTAATGAATCCATAAGAATGAATAGCCTCATCGAAACGATGATTCCTACTCCTTGAAGCTTCTTGAGACCATAGATTAATCTATTAAATTTGCACACTTTTGACCTATCCTCGGATTCAAAACCCTTAGGTTGCTCCATGAAAATGTCTTCCTCAACATGACTATTAAGGAAAGCAGTATTGACATCCATCTGCCAAACCTCATAATCATCGTGTGTGGCTCTAGCAAGAAGAATCTGAATGGATTTAAGCATGGCTACCGGTGAGAAGGTCTCCTCATAGTTGACCCCTTGCCTTTGGCAAAACCCTTTTGCCACAAGCCAAGCTTTATAGGTCTCTACCTTCCTATCTACACCAATATTTCTCTTGAATATTAATTTACACCCAATAGGTACAATACCCTTAGGAGGATCAACAAGTGTCCAGACTTGGTTTGCATACATGGAATCCATTTCAGTTCTTATTGCCTCAAGCCATCTTGAATGTAGTAAGATCATTAACATGAATGCTCTCTTCATGAACATGTAACTCTTGCACATCATAAATAAAGTCGTATCTCTCCGGAGAATGAGATACCCTACTAGAACTTCTAGGAGTCGATGTGATGACATTCTAAATTGGAATAGGCTGTTCGGGTTGATTAATATCCATTTGATCAATTTGTTGGGCTTCCTTAGATGACTCCTCATCTAACATTATCTTCCTTCCTTTGCAACCTTCCTTTAGAAACTCTTTCTCAATGAAAATAGCATCTCTGCTAACAGTAACAACTTGTTCAACAGGAAGATAAAAGTAATACCCTAAAATATCTTTAGGATATCCAACAAACCATCCTTTAATCGACTTTACATCCAACTTGTTCGATTTTAGCTTTTTAATAAAAGTTGGGCACCCCCAATTTTAACATGTTTAAGACTTGGTGCCCTAGCATGCCATATCTCATATGGTGTGGTAGAAGTAGACTTAAATAGAACTCGATCAAGAATGTAGGAAGCCGTTTAGAGTGCAAAACCCCAAAGTGATATAAGAAGATTGGTATAACTCATCATGGAATACACCATATATAATAAAGTATCATTTCACCTCTCGGGCACACCAGTTAATTGAGGTGTTCTAAGCGGTGTAAGTTGTGATGCAATGCCATATTCCTTAAGGAACTCAATGAACTTTATACTCAAGTATTCACCTCCTCGATCCAATCTAAGAGTTTTAATACTTTTCCTTATTTGGTTCTCTACTTGAGCCTTGAACTCCTTAAACTTTTCAAAGGATTCACTTTTGTTCTTCATAAGAATCAAATGCCCATACCTTGATAGATCATCTATAAAGGTTATAAAATAGTAGTAACAACCTCAAGCCATTTCACTAAATGGTCCACATACATCATTATGTATGGTCTCCAAAACATAATTGGCTCTTACCATTTGTCCAACAAATGGTGATCTATTCATTTTTCCTTGAAGACAAGCCTCACAAGTCAAATCAGATATAAATTCAAGATTGCTCAAGATTCTCATCCTTTCTAACGCAGTGATCTTGTCCTTCGTAATGTGACATAATCTCAAGTGCCATAGATATTTGAAGTTAGAGGCATTTTCTATTAGCATCACATTTACATCACTCACATTAGTTTGAGGCTTCTTGTTATTGGACATATTATAAATATAATATAAACCATGTATTAAATAACCCATGCCAATTTATTCAATTCCAAAATGAATCTTACATAAATCTCTACTAAAAAGGAATTCATAACCCTTTCTAGTTAAACTAGAAATAGAGATAATGTTTTTATATGCATTCGGTACATATAATACATCATCCAATAACAAAACATGAATATATAGATCAATTGAAGTGGATCTTGTAGCTTTGGCCGCAACACTTGCTCTATTTCCCTGCCTTAAGGTCACTTCATTGGGCCTCAACTTTCTCTTATTTTCTAGATCTTATAAGGATGAACAAATGTGAGAACTTGCACCGGTATCCAATACCCATGCATTAGATAAGCTCTTAGAACATTTAGAAGTAAATAAATTAGAGAAAGTCTCACCTTCTCCTTGTTTTCCCTTTCCCTTTGTCTTGAGAGACTCAAAGAACTTAGGACAATATCTCTTCTAATTTCCTTCACCTTGGCAGTGGAAACACTTTCCTTTGCCTTACTCTTCCCTCATAATGGCCTTGCCCTTATTCTTGGTTATGCCATTGGTAGGCTTGACAACACTTTTCTTACCTTTTTTTTCTTATTGTCTTTCTTTTTAGTCCCACTAGAAGTGGCAATAAGTGTAACCTCTTTCCCTTTGCTCCTTTGGATAGCCTTTTAGGCACTCATAAGCATGTTCAAAAGCTCCGCAAGAGTGCACTCTATCATGTTCATATGGAAGTTAGCAATAGTTTGCCCAAAAGATTCGGGAAGGGATTGAAGGATCAAATCTACTTGGAGGTGGAAGTCCATTGTGAAGTCTAGACTTTCTAGCTCCTCCATGGCTATAATCATGGAGTTCACATGGGCTCCCACTTCCTCTCCCTCTTTCATCTTAGCATAAAAGAGCCACTTAGACATCTCTTACCTAGCGATCCTACTTTGTTCACCAAACAACTCTTGAAGGTGAAGTAGGATTTCCTTTGCACTTGTGTATTTCTCATGTTACTAATAGATTTTGGTGCTCATGGAAGCCCACTTAATGCAACGTGCTTGCATATCATCATCCTTCTACTTATCAAGAGTGATTTGCTCCTCTCAAGAAGCATTTTTGAGAAGTGGTCCTGATGAGCTTTGTTCTAATACATAAAGTAGTTTTTCATATGCTAAAGCAATTTTTAGGTTCCTTAGCCAATCAATAAAATTAGAGCCCTTGAGCCTAAGCTAGTCGAGTATGATTGCGAGTGGGTTTGATGGTCTTACATTATCAAGTTTCTGCAAAGGTAACGAAATTAATTAGTTATATGAAATTATGAATTTCACCATTAGATTTGATCTTTAATCATAATGGCCTCCCACTAACTTGGCGAATCCTACGCTTCCAAAGTAGGAAATGGAAATCTCTTATTGGATGGATTTCTAGTGGGTGATGGAGTTCTTAACAGGCCATTAATATCCCTCAAGTACACATTGCCATTCTTAGAATACTAGTTCTCATTAAGTGGACAAATCTTGTCCATCACATCTCATATGAGGTTTCATCAATCTGGCTCTTAATGTTATGGGCCTTAAGTACATATTATCATTCTTGGCCTTTGACATTAGTTAGGTCCATACCATTGGATCAATGAAATGTATGGATTTGAACACCATAAACCTTAGGTACTCTTATTTGCCATTCTTGGCCCATAATATATCCATGCACCCACAACATCTCATGCTTTACAATAACACTACATCTCTTGGGCCCAATGTACACCCTTATATGTACATAGCCGAAATACCAAAGCCCAACACCACACAAATTATTACTCCAATGGAGTGCCTGGACCTAAATTTAATTTGGAAGGTTTTTAGCTCTATTATTATTAAGGTCTCACTTTGCACTTTAGCTAATTTCAATTGTATATATCTTATACATACATGGCATGGCATCTATTCACATATACATATCACATATGCATATAGCAAGTTACAACATATATATCACATATATACATAGAACATGCAAAATGGATACATAAATAAGGAGTGATCATGGGCCTTTCCTAAGCCTATTCGAACTCTTAGAATAAATTACAAATGGGTCTAGCCCAAGAAAAGCCTTCAATCCATGAAACTCCTTGTCACCATCTCCATAAAGGTTGAATGGCCACCAACTTGAATACTTCGAGCTCCAAGTCACAACTCTTATGATTTACATCCAATCCTTGGCATACCAAGGCAAAAATTTCCATCCTAAATCTATGTAATTTACATTAAATTACATACCAAAAATAATAAAATTAATTATTATTACAAACCATAGGATGTAAACTATGTCCATGATCATTCCTTGCATGTATGACAAGAAAATATTTAATAAAATACAACTCTTGCATATTATAATGTATTTGCAAAGTTAAACAAACAAGAAAAAAATAAAAAAATATGTTGTCTATGTGAACAACACTTTGCTATAGTACGTGAACAATATTTTTTGAACATTACTATAAATAGTATTTTTTAAACATTATCGTGAACAATATTTTTGAACAGTACCGTGGACAGTGCTTAGCAATTTTAAGCATCTTTAGTCACAACTCTTGCAACTAACAACAAGTATAATTACAACTCTTATAATTATTATAACATTTAGCATGTAAATTATATGATTTTATCTCTGATACCACTTGAAAGGAATCAATTACACACACCAAAATACAGCGAAAGCGTGGTGTGAGCACCAAACCAATTAGGGTAAATTTCAAAAAAAATTCCTAATGTGTAACCCTTATATGAAAGGCAAGAATTCCAAAACTACCAAGATCACAACACATTAATTTACATAACTAATTACTTACATGCTTAATAAACAACATAAATCAAAGATTCACAAAGCAACAAAAACACAAAGCATGGTTGGAGACCTGAATCTAGAGTTTAGTAACTTTTACAAACTCCAAATGTCAATAGCACGCTCAATAAGCTTTCGAAAATGGTTGATGAAAATATACAAGCTCCTAGCCCCTAAAGTGTTAAGCCTCTACCTTAAAACACATAAGTGGCACAGGAATGACTCCAAGGTTTTGAAGAATCTCTATCTGCAAGCTTCTCCTTTTATGGTGACCCAAAAGCTTGCTAGAGCTTCTCTCCTTGCTTGGATGATGTAGGACTTCTTGCCTCCTTTGGATGGATGTAGCCTTCACTTGCACAACTCTTGTACAAGGGATGATGAAAATGGACTTATGAAGAAATACAATTCTTGTATCTCTCACTCACACACTTACAACACTTAAAAGAAATAAGAAGAAAAAGAAGACTCAACTCTTAATTTCTCTCTTTTTGTCTTAGTGTGTCTAAGGGAAGTGGTAAGTCATCAAGTGTAGAGAATATCTAGTAACTTAGTGTATATGTGAGAGACTAATTTTGCATGTGTAGAGATCCTCCACTAACTCAAGCTTAAGTATTGAATAACCTATCTCATGCATGTAGAGATTGTCCAGTTGCTTTTGACTTTTGCATTAAAATAAGTGACCTCATGCATGTAGAGATTCTCCACTAACTAAAGGTGCATGCTTATGACACCTTGCTATGGTGTCACTCATGCAATTATATTGCATTGAAAGCATATGCTTAAGTGGCCACCATGCAAACATGAGCATCACATGCTTATGCTTATATGGTACCTCCTTTAATAAGTGGGCTTTAGTTAGTTAAGCTTATTTAACTCTTAAATGAGCCCATCTCTACAACATCGACTAATTAGATTCATGGGCTTTATTTAACAATTAAATAAGGCCCTTCTCGCTAATACACTTAATTATTTAAGCCCATCCATCATCCATTAAGCTACATGTACATGGCCCATATCCAAACTTGTATTGGTGGCAAATATTAACTTAGTCCTTCAACTTAATGTCACATATTAAATTAATTCCAAATTAATATTTAATAGTCCTAACCCATGAATTAGATTTTGAGATATGCTAGATCCCCGCACAAGCAAAAATCCAATTCAATTAATTTAATTAATTAATTAAACATGTTAATTAATAATCAAATTAATAATTATCATTGTCTACTAGGTTCAAGTCCAAATGGCAATGAAAATAAATATTATTAACTCTTAATATTAACGGAAACTCTTTCCAAGCTAAATGTGAAAATCCCAATTAATCACATTTAGTTTCCATAAGTCATGAGTGACCCCTAGCATAGATGTCATGACTACCTAATTGGAAAGGAATGTTATCCGTTGATTCATAAGAACCATAGAACATAATTATCGTGCACTCAATGTCCTTTCATTATAAGATACCAAAATTGGCTAGAGTCATGGTCAGTCAAACTCTAATTGCCTCAATCATATGACCTCATCTTTGGTTCAATTCTCGATAAAAAATGACTTCCACTAGAAACTCTTTCTAGCACCAAAACTCTTTTTGGGTAAGTCAAGTTTTACCTGGCTAGGTACATATACATCGAGAAAAACTTAGATAGCATATGATCTTATCTCAGTTCACTCTTGGTAATGAATTCCATCTTGGTCGATCCCTCATTACTACATATAACCAACTAGAACCACCACATGTCATATACCCATACATGGCTAGCACAGGTATGTAAGTAGTAACAAACTCTAGCCAACCCTATGTGGATGATTATGTCACCTCAAGTCAAAGGACCATGTGCACTATTATGTCTAAGATAGCGATTGTTGACAAAAGTGAATTTCCATGCAATCACTTATCTTATGCCACAGTTCAATCCACCCATCACATGAGTATCCACATGTCTATTCTGATATCTCATATCAAGTAATATGGAACCCACTACCTCCCACTATTGATATTGCATATCGATCAATGAAAATGGATAGAGGTGATAGTCTATGGATTAATATTACAATTTATTAATCTTACGACTATGAACATTTTATATCATATGTACTAAATGAATTTGTCACTCATATTATCAACTCTTGATAATAAACTCGTTAAAATAATGATAAAGGGTAAATACTCAAATAAACAAACATTTTATTTAAATGAATATTTTATTACCATAGGCATAAAAGTACAATGTCATTAATATTACAAGAATGACACTAGGCCACATCTATACTAAGACTGGTGACATTGTCTCACTATTCGAATACAATCCCTTTCCATACTCATCTAGTAATACCCTTGCTTAACTATTTTATTTGCCAAGATTGCCCCATTCATACGAGATCTACAAATCTCTACATGAATCTCTTTTATTACTTCTTTAGCTTCTTTTTTCTTGAGCCATCTTAATTGTGTCTTATTCAGCATTCTCTTGTACAATACTCCATCATGACTTGCATAATTGCATGCAAGAACACAAAGAGCATATTTCTCTCTTGAAGTTACTTCATTTGGATATTTTCTTTCTTCAATGAACTTCTGGATATCATAGAACCATGACTTCTCTTCAGGCCCTATCTAAATACCTATAGCCTACTCACCACCATGACATGGAGCTTTTGCCTTAACAAATAACAATGGCTTCATTGTTAACCTAGTTGGATTATCCCACATCGAAGAGAGTGTTGCCAATGCATCTGCCATTTGATTTTCATTTCTTGAAAATTGAATAAAGAGACATTTAGTGAAATTTTTCATTAAAGCTTTCAAATAGCAAATGTAAGGCTTTAATTTTTCCTTATTTACTTCCTATTCCTCATTAGCCTGACTTACAACAAACACCGAGTCCCCATAGACCAACAATTCCTTAGCCCTGGCTGCTAGAGCTACTTCTATTCTATAGATACATGCTTCATACTCAACCATATTGTTTGTCACTTTAAAATCCAATTTCTTGTCAATTTGTATGGTTTCCCCTTCTGGCGTAACAAGAATTAATCCTAACCCAGCTCCTTTGTTGTTTATAGCTCCATCAATGTAAAGCTTCCATTCTTGGCATTCTATCACTGCTAAATTCTCATATGAAAACTCTAAATTCCACTATTCATCACCTTCAACCTCATGTTGAGCCAAGAACTTCGCTACTGCTATTCCTTTAATAACCTTTGAGGTTATGTACTCTATATCGAACTTAGTTAAAAGTAACAGCCATCGAGACATTCTCCCAGTTAAAGCAAGTGCTTGAAATAAGTATCTTCGAGGATCTCTCTTTGAAACAACTTGCACTTTATACAACTGAAAGTAATGCCTTAACTTCCTTGTAGCCTAGATCATAATCAAACATATATTTTCTACCAGATCATACTTCTCTTCATATGGCAGAAACTTTTTACTGAGATAATACACTGCACATTCTATCCCTTCTAGTCCCTTTTTTACTAGCATTATCCCCATTGCTTTTTCTTTTAAAGCCAAGCAAAAAATCATTGGTTTACCTTATCTAGGTGGTTTTAAAATAGGTGGATTAGTAAGGTACTCCTTGATCTTGTGAAAGGCTTTCTAACACTCATCTTTACAGGTTGATTCTTTCTCAAAATCTTGAAGATAGGGTCACAAATGCTCGTAAGCTTTGTGATAAACCTACTAATGTTCTACAACTGCCCAATGAACCTTTATACTTCTTTCTCAGTTTTTGGTGCTGGCATCTCTTGAATAGCCTTAATTTTGTCTAGATCTACTTCTATTCCTTTATCACTGACTATATGCCCTAACAACTTGCCCAAAGTTACCCTAAAGACACATTTCTTCATATTAAGCCACAGATTGTACTTCTTAATTCTAGCCAGGAATTTATCTAAAGCTTCAAAGTTTCCCTCTCTTATTTCTAACTTAACCATCATATCATCCACATACACCTCTACCTCTTTATGCATCATGTCATGAAACAAAGTAGTTGCTGCTCTTTGATAAGTAACTCGTGTGTTCTTTAATCAGAAGGGCATCACCTTATAGCAATATGTCCCCTATTTTATAATGAAAGTGGTCTTAATCTTATATATAACTACCATCATTATCTAGTTGTAACCTGAGAATCTGTCCATAAAAGAGTACATTGCATTGGATGTTGCACTATCAACAATCACATCGATGTGGGGTAAAGGAAAGTCATCCTTTGGACATGCTTTATTTAAATCTCTAAATTCCACACACATTAGAACCTTACCATCTTTCTTAGGGACTGGCACTATATTTGTTAACCATTGAGGGTAGTCTACTATCTCTAAAAATTTAGCCTAGATTTGCTTAGCAATTTCTTCTTTTATCTTTCCTGTCCATTATGGCCTTAAATGTTGAAGCTTTTGCTTAACAGATCTAACTTCTGGATATGTTGGAATGTGATTTTTTATAATTTCTTTATCTAAACCTGTCATATCTTCATAGGACCAAGCAAATACTACCTTTCTTTTTGTTAATATTCTATTAAGATTTTCCCTCTCTTTAGGAGTTAAGTCATATGATATAGAAATGTTCTTAGGTTGTTCATTTATGCCCAAGTTTAATGAATCTAACTGAATGGAATTTATGTCAAACATGCATGGATGATCAAAATTATAATGCAAAGAACTATCAGGATGTGCATCACACAAGCAAGCCAAACTAGAGTTCATATCATTGACCACAAGAAAAATAGAGCTTTTGTCCTTAAGAAGACCAGATGTTATTACATTAATTTCCTCATAGAAAACATCACTAAAGCTATTGCTAATGATGGTATCTAAATCCTATAGTGGCTCTTTTTCAAGTGGTAGACAAAGCAGCTCCTTGACGGCCACATCTCCTATCCTTTCAGCAACTTGCTTCATCACTTTCTCTTTGTTGTCTTTAACCAAGTTCTCAACAATTTTCTCCTTGAAGATCTCAAACCTAGGAACATCCACACCAGCAATGTTGACAGGTTCCTTTGCACCAAGATAGAACTTTTCTTCCCCTTCTTTGACAAAATTCTCACTTAGTGGTCCCACTCTTCCTAAGAGCTTTTCCCTTTTTCCTTTTGACCCCTTCCTTGCTCTTCTACTACTTGACCCCATTTCAGTATAACCCAATTCTATTGTGTTGTCTTTGCTTTTAAAATCTAGAATTTCTAGGCTTCCTTGTTAATTCCTTCCTAGTCCCTATCAAGGTTGATAATTCATCTTTTTTATCATCCTTGCAACCCTTGGATCCATCTCAATTCCATAAAATATCATAGCTACTTGGAAACTAGGAGGAGTTATCACTTGTTTTTGACTATCTAGTAATACTGTCACTGATTTATTCATGCTAGCATCTATAGTCATAACTTCTCCTTTTTTAGGGAATTTCATCTTCTGATGCACGGTTTAGGGTACTCCACCCAAGACATGAAACCACAGTCTTCCTAAAAGCAAGGCATACGTAATAGGGATGTCTAGTTTATTAAACTCCACAAATGACTCTACAGGCCCAGTCTTTATAAGAGCTTCAAATGTCCCCTCTACACTTATTGTGTTGTCATCATAAGCCCTAATTACAAGGCTTGAATCCATCAACTCACCCACTTTTAAACCTATTAGACAAAATTTGTAATGGACAGACACTTATTGCTTAAACAACATCCACCATCACATAATTAGTCTTTTTCCCTTTTACTTCAACTAGGATAAATAGGGTTTTATTATGATTCCTTCCCTTCAAAGGCAAATCCTCATCTGAGAATGTAATTATACCATACTTCTTTTCTGTTACTTTAGTGACCATAGCCTCTGGTGTAGCAATAGTTTCAATCCATAAATTATAACTCTTTGTATCTTCATCAGAACTATACCAAATATCGATTGCACCAATGATTCAATCTCTCTTTCCATCTTTCCATACCTCAACCATGCATGTTTCTCTCTTACTCGGTTTCTCAATGTCAAACTTGCTCCAATGCTGAGCAAACAAATCTTCAACTCCTTGTTGTGGTTGTTCAGGAGTCAAAGGTTCTATAGCCTTTTTATTTGGTGAATCTTCATCATCAAACTCTTCACCCATCCTTCAAGCATGACTGACTCAGTGGGTATATGAAAAGAAGACAATTTATAGTAGAACCCTGTGTAGTTAAATTTACCCGAAGGTTGGCGAATGTTGGCCTAGCAAATCTTTAACTCCCTTTTGTGGTTGTTCAGGAGTAAAAGGTTTCTCAGCTTTCTCCTCCCTACTAGGGCATCAAGAGATTTCTTATTAATTTCAAGGTTTATTTTCTCAAAGGAGCTTAGCACTTCTTCTTCACTAACTCCTGAATTAATCATTATGGTGGTTGGGGGTGGAATATTTCGGTAGTTCGGGAAAGGGTTATTTTTAGCACTTGGGTTTGGATTTGATTTTTTAGGATCTATGATTTTTCTAGAGTCTGTCAAGTTTTGGATTTCATATTTTAGGTGAATGCAAATGTCTGTGGAATGGCCAACAACTTGGTGAATTTTCCAGTAACTTTTTAGATCATAGCCCTAGATATTTGGGTTTAATGGTTTACAAAAGGTTGAGGTCAAAGTAAGCCTTTTTGTATTAGGCAGTCTAGGACTTTTGAAAGGGGTTGGTTGAAATTTGAGAATCTCCTTAGGTATTGGACTGCAAGCACTTCCACAATTTGGCTAGTACTTTCTTATTGTGTGCCCCTAGTAGGATAGCTCCTTGCTCCATTGCTTCTAGAGCTTTTCTTCTTTTCATTCTCAATAGCTTGAAAACCATCATCATAAAAGTTTTAGGGTTCATCATTTGCAACCTTTCAACCAAATTGGGTAACACATTATGAATTATCATCCTAACCTGATCCTTCTCAACTAATTTATTTTTCATCAATCCTACCTTGTTCATAAATCTAGTTAAGAAATCAGAGAATGACTCATTAGGTTTTTGCTTTGTCATTTCTAAATCCCTAATAGATACTTCAAACTTGGTATTATAATAATATTCCTTTAACAAAGCAGTACACAACTCTCTCTAATCAGCCTGGAAAAATTTCTCTAAACCATGATACCAATTCACAATTATACCCTCTAGGGATAATACAAACAACTTTGTAATTACTACTACTGGAGCTTTAGTGGTGCTTATGGTAGTTATGTATTAGCTGAGGTAAATCCTTAGATCTTCGATACCATCAAATTTTTGCGGTTGAGGTAATTTAAATTTGTTAGGAAACTTATCCCCTTCAACTTACAACATATCATTAAAATCAAATGAATAACCCATGCCTTACCCTCTTATCAGCTCTTCCATCTTAGACATTTTATGAGTCAGTGCTTGCATCTGCTTGGATTCGTGGTCTTCTACTAATTCAAGCGATTCCCTATTGGCCTTCTCTATCATGTAATGCTCAACATCTTTAAGTTTTACTTTAGCAGTGGGCAAATTTCTATCAACAGGCTGGCCTATAGCATTATAAATTAGAGCAGCAGCAGGTGGAGCATCCACAACTGGTGGAATAGCTGCAGCAGGAGGTATAGCAGCAGGTGCTTGTGGAAATAACCTAGCTGAGGCTTGTCTTAGTCCATCTTACATCATGGCTCTTATGTCATCCATTAATGCTCCTTTGATATCTTCTAAGTCTAGCTTCCTCCTGGTTGTTATTGTTGTTGTTATTGTTCCATCTTTTCTGTTTGTTTTACCATAGTTGGTGTATCTTCCAAGTAGAGCGGGTTAATAGGACTTTTTCTCTAAACTGTGAAGAATCTCTTTAGCTATCGACTTTGGGCTCAACTCAGCTCTTACTAGTCTACCACCTCTTCATTCCCAAACACAGGATGACCCGGATGAATTAATGATGGCTACAAAAAAAAGTGTCATTATGATGCATGAAATGCATGTATGCATGATGCACATGCCATGAAAAGTCAAGTAGCAAGTAACAGGTAACAAATAACAAATCAAGTGTAAAACATACATCCTTCCAACCTTATTCCTCCCACACAAGTATTCAATGGTGAGTCTTTTTTCCTAGGATTTTTGGTCTTGGCCTTAATATCAATAGGGGATATCAAGAACCGACATGTATGCCAAATCTCTCAAAGCAGTAAAAACATATAAACAACATTTCTATGTATAGAAGTTTAGCCCAATCTTTATTAGCCCAAATGGGCTTCTAAAGTATGGGCTTGGGCTTTTATAAATGGAAATACCTTATAGCAACAAGCACAAGCAATTTGCGTAGTCTTAGTGGAAGTTACTAAGCCATTACATATGCTCAGTCCGATGGAAAAATTAAGGTCCTCTTAGCAAGATGCCCTCCTTTAAGACTTGAGTCATAGGCCAAGGTCAGAGGGGCCCAACATCCTTTGTAAACTCAAGACAAGACTACTCCCCCCCCCCCCCCACTCCAATTTAAGATTTGGGTCATAGACTTTGGTTTGGTGAGCCCGGTAGTCTCTCTTGAACCAAGTTAAGGCTAAGAGTGATGGTTAGCCAATCTATAATCCCATGAAGCTAATGGAATTAAGGGACTATAAATCAACACCATCAGTTTAGTGAGGACTTGTAAATGAAAATAAGAATAAATATTAATTAATAAAATAATTCTAAAGAACACAAGTAGAATCAGTATCTCTTATCCCCACTTAAGTCACCACTATAGACGATGAGGTTTAGTGGGCATCCAAGATTTTAGTGATCATGACACTATTTGAGCTTAACACTCTAGGGAACACACTAACAATATCACAAAGACATAGAGTGGAGATGAAGAGTTGCGACCCAAGGTAATAACTAGGATAAATTGAAGGTGGTGGTAACTTGATTCTCTAAAAAAAAGTCAGCACCACAACCAGGAAATTCTGGGAACGAAATACCAACTTCTTTTAGTCTCGTGTTCATTTAGAATTACTTTATTAATTACTAAGATATTCCATAATTACATGAAATTTCATTAAACCCTAATTAATCATCCATCTATCCCTAAGGCAACCAGTCCATGAAAAAGCAAATAAGAATTGCATTCATTTAAAACGAGGCGTCCCTAGTTAATTCTAAACTATATTGATTTTAATTAAAGTGGGCTAAATCTACATTTTACTTGTAAAAGGAATGGAAACTAATGGTGGGCCTACATTTTATTTAAATTAATGAGCCTAATTCTTCCAATTTTAATTCTAAAGATGATCCTAAGTCTGTTAAATTTTATGGAAATTGCAATTTGATGCAACTGGAATTAGTGGGCTTAGTTCTAATCAATTTTAAATTAAATGAAGTGATCCTAAATCTATATATTTTAATAGGAATGTTTTAATGGGTTGAGCTAATTCTAAATAAATTTTAATTAAACTAAAAATGGGCCTAAGTCTATTTAACTTAAATGGGCCTAAATTGATTTTAGTTAATTAAAACCTAAACTCAATTTTAGAAAGCCTACTTTATGTGGGTTAAACCTAAACGTGGCCTTGGGGCCCAAAATGAACAAAAACATAAAATAAGCCCAAATAAATAAATGAAGCAAATAACATATCAAACATGCATAATTGTGATTTCTAACCCTAAATTGATTTACATGCAACCTAAATTAATCTAAAGCCACCATTGATTTTATTAGGGTATTACCAAATAAACCTAATTTACTAGTTGATTTTAATGGTACAAAAACATAAACAACTTCATTGTTTCCCACTATTGGGCATATTACAGTTCTTACGTACAAATTAATTATTTACATGCCCAAATAAACCAAAAAAATAAACCAAATAAATAAGAAAAACACAGAATACAAAAAAAATGCAAAAATAATAAAAAATAACCAAAACTACGTAAAAAACTACAAGGCTAACATCCATGGCATTCCGTGGACCTTCATTGTTTTAGTATTGATTCACATAGCTACTCCACTGTTTTTATTTCTCCCATGATAGCAAAATCACAAAAACCGAATTAATAACATAAAAAATATTAGGACAATTCTGAAAAAAAATAAATAAATCAAAAACACATAAAAAGAAAAGAAAAAGAAGAATGGATGCAGTTGATGATGTTGTTTGATTTGCTCCTTGGAGGGTTGATTGAATCACCGTTCTAGAGTGAAATAGAGTCGTTGAATTGATTTTCTTCCTCATGCTTGATTAGTGCTGCTTTAAAATTTTAAAAGGATGTCTAAAGAACTTTTTTGGTTGAAACTAAAGAGCATAACATAAAACAGAGCTTTTCTTTTTTTTTTTCTATTCTCTCTCCCCAAAAAAAAAAATCCTCCTCTATGTGAAAAACATCCCTTTTTTATAAATCCTAAAATTAACCTCCTGTTATTATCAAATCACAGGAGATAAGATTATTTTATTTTTTTTAACTTTTAAATTTTATTCAAAACAACCTAATAATATAGGCTCATAGAGATTATTTTATTTTATATAATATTTATATTTATCTTTTATTTAATTTTGGACCAATCAAAATCCAAATAGATAATTTAAAAAATAAAAAATTTGAAAAATAGGACCGAAGCCGGTCGGACTTGTGTAATTCTGACTGGAATTGTGCATTTACCATTGGAAATATGGAATTCCAGTCGGAATTCTATATTTTCGACTAAAAATCTTTAATTCCGGTTAGAATTACATATTTCTGATCAAAAATATGTAATTTTGATCGGAATTGCACAATTTCGATTAGGAGTTAACACACGATCCTCATTATAAAATTATTTATTTACAACTTTACCAACAAAGAATATTAAAATTTTACAATTAGGTCCTTAAAATGTCGCAATTTAGTCCTGAGAATTAGAAATCAAAATACAAAGACCTACTTTCAGGTAAATTTTCGTCATTGGAGTCCTCGTCGCATCCACGCACTGCTATCCTGAAATTGGGTGCTTACAATTGCCCCCCTTTGTCACTTTTTGCTTGAAAAATTGTGACAAAGCAAATAAGCACACAATTTCAAAAGTAAAGAGATAGGATACTTACATGTGTATCTTTAGACTTGTTCTTGTGATCGATGCTTATGTTATTGTACAATATCATGCAGAATGCTAAAATTACTATATACTATTTAGCAAATTTCATTATAATCCCTGCAGGATATCTAGCGAAAAAGTGATTTGAAGATGTGCTATAGTTCCTGTGGAATGTCTAGCAGTAAAGTTATAAGTACCGTGTAGTGTCTAGTTGATTGCACTATATTCCATGTGGGACGTCTAGTGAAGTGAATAGTGAAATTAGCTATATTCCCTATGGGATGACTAGCTATGTGATGAATTTCACTATATTTCCTGTGGGACGTCTAACGAAGTGATTGGTAAATTTTGCTATATTCCCTATGTGACATTAAGCGAAGTGATACTATAACTACTATGTAGTGTTTAGCAAACTGTGATCTTACTATTAGTCCTATGAAGCGTCTAGTAAAAGATTTTGAACTCTTGTTATACCTATTGTGCAGTGTCTAACAAAAGTGAAATTGAAATGTGCTATAGCTACCATGTAGCACAAAACAAAGTGAAATCTGGTGTTATAGCTACTATGTAGCGTAAACCAAAATGAATTCTAAATTTGAGTTATAGCTATCGTATAGCATATAACAAAGTGAAATGGGAAATTTAGTTATAGCTACTGTGTAGCATACAACTGAAATTGAAATGTTCAGATGCAATGCATGCAAAAATCAAACCTTATACAGACTGATTTTGAAATTTCTTATGCTCACTAATTGTGCATTTGTGCTGATAATTTAATAATTCATAGAATTATTAAATAATGCCAATGATTATACAATTTTTTGACTCTAATTAAGAATTAATTCCTAATTAAATTTCAATTTAGGGCTAAATTGCAAGAAAAGCCATTGGACTTAATGCAAACAAACCTAAAGGATTAAAGTGTACATTTTCCACTTTATTATATTCCTTACTAACTTTTTCTTTTCCTAATCCATTCACCTCTTCTTCCTATTCATTGTTCTTTCTCTTTTTCTTTTCTTTTCTTTTCTCTTGAATTTTAATTTTTCTTTTTTCAATTACTTCTTATTCTGACATTTGATTTTGGATCTGTATAATCCTATGGCTCATCCGCCACGCAGACCATGTGGAAGACCTAATGTTCCAGCAGATCCACCTATCCTGGCCCCACATTTTTCTCAAAACAATTTAGGCCTGAATGATGGTGCAATTGTACTTCCTCTTATTCGACTAGACATGCACCGGTGCTCAAATATTGGTGATAAGGTAAGCTTTACTTCCTTTGCTTTTATTTCTAAAAATTTTAATTTCTATTCTGCATAATTAGTAATTAAGATTGGATTAAATAATGCAAGAAAAATTGCATATGAATAAAATTGAACAACAAGTCTATTAATTAACAAAATTAATGAATAAAACAATCTTTTATAAAATAAGGTATTAATCATGAAATAAAATTAGAAATTAAACCATTATTATATGCATGTCCAATTTGGAATCAAGATTTTCAACCAGAAATCTGAAAACCCAATCGGAACTATAGATATCCAAATAAAATTTTATAATTTTGATCGGAATTATAAATTTTAGATCAGAAGTCTATAAATCCAATCACAATTTTGAATTTTCAATCAAAAATCCAACTTTCCGATTTGATTTTTAAATTCTAAAAATTTCTTTTTTTTTTAAGAAATAGTAGATGCATAATAAAATTATTTAGAAGGAAAGAATAATTTTTTAAATTTCATTTAGAAACCCTTGAAATTCTCAAGCTATTTTCATCTGGCTCAAGAACTCTTCCATGGTCTATCTAAGGATGTGACAAGATATGTTTGGGCATCAGGCTTTACACAATATTTTCATCTGGCTCAAGAACTCTTCCGATTCGTCACTGCTTTGCCGACTGCTAGGGGTAGATTAGACTATTACTTTTTTTTTTTGCTCTGAATGAGAGATGGATGGACACCACCCACACCTTTCACACTCGCGTGGGTGAATTGACTATTTCCCCAATAGGCTTCTCTACCATTACCGAGATTGCTTTTGGAGGTACCTTGGTCCCTTTCGATATTAGCAACTACAACCTTTCTTAGGTTGCTAGGAGATAGTACATTCGTGACTTATTAAGATTTATGTCAACATCAAAGAATCGAAATAATTTCTTGCTATCTTCTCTTGACCAAAGCTTCAAACGACAACATACTAGCACTCCTCGCCAGATCATCCACAAGGCGAGGTATTTTCTCCTGATATTGCTTGGTACCACCTTATTTTGCGAGACCTGTCATGAGGTCAGCATTACACTCCTTGGTCCTCTCTGTGACTTAGATCGAGTCGCCACATTTTATTGGGGTTCTATATCATTCGCATATCTGTACTATAGACTCGACACAGTTTACAGAGGCGCAGTCACTATGTGTGGCTTCTGGCACATCTTGCATGTATGTTTCCTAACCCCTTTTTATTATTCATAATTCTTTCATCTTATTTTAACTATTCTCCTCTTTACAAATTTGGAGCATTGAGATTGGGATGATTCAAGGCTTTAGTGTTGTTAGCCTTAACATGAGCTTTCCACTTATGTAGAGATGGGGCTCTTCTCGGCTTTCTAGCATCATGCATGATCTCCAGACTTATTGAGCATAACTAAACACTATGGAGTGGAACCTGGTAAGAAAAGCAAATGAAATTATTAGCATTTCATAAGCTATAAACATTAAATAAAATTTAACTAATTAAATTCAAAAATTACAGGTTAATTTTAATTGGCTAGATGATGCTAAAGATGTTCAGCAATATGATTTCATACTACTACAAGACTTAAGGCCATAAGAGTTTTGCTTTCTGGATATGGTTGCAAGATGTAGTATCTTGGAGAGTGTGTGTATCGCTGGATTATGGGACCCTCTAGGCGGCACGTTCCTTCTCCTATACCAGCTTTGATGTTATGGAGTTGTAGCCTAACCAGCCCCAAAGCTGAGGGTAGCTCTAGAGGGATATGATGCTTTAACCCTACTTGAGCGTTCTCGTGACTATCAATGGGATATTGAAGAGAACCTTATAAAGAAGGTTCCTAATAATTTAGATGAGGTGTGATCCTTATCAATCTCTTCTCTTTTATTCTCTTATTGACATCCATCTTATTTCCTACAGGTTGAGAGAGTTGGTTCTCCAATTGCTGATGAGGAAATAGAGGAGTAGAACGAGATTGTTAGGACTGAGACCGAGAGGACCGAGCATGAGCATGAGTCCTATACTCAGTATACTGGGATTGTTCATGGTGAGGCCTCTATGAGTGTAACCCCTAGCGACATTTTGGTCTTGGATAGATCAATGTATTACTGGCCTCTTACAGTCTAGACTCCTATGGAGCAGCATATGTCTTTTGATAATACTCAGCTTCCTATCTTTTCTCCTCTAGATGCTTCTCATGTGAGTACAATTGGCTATTTTATCTACATAATCTAAACACTTGATGTCAATATTAGTAAAAATTTACATTACGGGTTCCTCGGACGTAGGCAGAGTACCTATATAACCTTGCCTCGTCTTAGAGGTTATTTACTATATAGGTTACAGACAGCTGGAGAGTAAGTATTTACAATAAATATGCAAATATATGCGTATTATACATATTATGCATGATTCTAACTATTTAAATGCAATAAAACTATACTGATGACTTAGAGCGCCAGAACGAGCGACTTTGACAATAGTTAGAGGGTCTGGGCATTGATCCTTATGGCATTGAGACTTCGATGGCTAGGCCTCCTGATACTTATTATCATGGCGATCCGACCAGAGGGTGGAGTCCTTGGCCAGACATTTATCAGCATGATGACCCGGCTAGAGGATGGAGTCCTTGGCCAAATACTGGACCTCATGATGACTGAGCACATTATTTGACTGTCTCTTTGTCACCTTTGTCTTCTAACTACTTTTCAGTGTGTTTGTGCTTTCTGACTATTTTCTGATGCACTATTTATTTTTTTAATTCTGAGCTGCTCTTACTTCTATGTAAACTGAACCGTCTTTCTGTTCTTTAATGAGTTTAAAACTTTCTTCTCCCTTAAACCAAATTTCAATTAATAAATAAATAAGGTAAAAGGCATAAAAAAAGAAAATGTTTTTTTCCTAACCCCTTTTTATTATTTATAATTCTTTCATTTTATTTTAGCTATTCTCCTCTTTATAGATTTGGAGCATTGAGATTGGGATCATTCAAGGTTTTAGTACTATTAGCCTCAATAAGAGCTTTCCACTTATGCAGAGATGGGGCTCTTCTTAGCTTTCTAGCATCATGCATGATCTCCAGACTTACCGAGAACAGCTGAACACTCTAGAGTAGGACCTGCTAAGAAAATACAAATGAAATTATTAGCATTTCATAAGCTATAAACATTAAATAGAATTTAACTAATTGAATTCAAAAATTGCAGGTTAAGTCTAATTGGCTAGATGGTGCTGAAGATATTTAGCAATATGATTTCATGGTTGTTGCCATAAGACTTGAGGCCATAAGAGTTTTGCTTCCTAGATATGGTTGCAAGATGTAGTATCTTGAACCGCGTGTGTATCCCTGGTTTGTGGGACACTCTACACAGTGTGTTTCTTTTTCTATACCAGCTTTGATGTTATGGAGTTATAGCCTGACCGACCCATAGCTAAGGGTAGCTCTAGAGGGATATGATGCATCAACCCTACTTGAGCATTCTCGTGACTATTAGCCATGTATTGAAGAGAACCTTCCAGAGATTCTGGATTCAATCCCCAATGGAGTTGCCACTGTAAACGGTGGGGTTTAGCGCGCGTCCAATATTTTAGCAGCCATAACACTATTTAAGCTTAGGGCTCCAAGGAACAAACTAACCATATCACAAAGACATGGTGTGGAGATGAGGAATCGCCACCCAGGGTAATAACTGGGACAAATCGAAGGTGGTGGTAACTCGATTCTCTAAAAAAAAGTTAGCCCCACAACTAGAAAATTATGGGAGAGGAACCAACTTCTTTTAATCTCAAGTTCATTTAGAATTACTTTATTAATTACTATGTTATTCCCTGATTACATGCAATTTCATTAAACCCCAATTAATCATCCATCTATCCCTAAGGCAACCAATCCAAGAAAAACTATATAAGAACTGCATTCATTTCAGATGGAGCGTCCTTAGTTAATTTTAAACTATATTGATTTTAATTAAAGTGGGCTAAATCTATATTTTACTTGCAAATGAAATGGAAACTAAAGGTGTGCCTACATTTTATTTATATTAATAAGCCTAATTCTTCAAATTTTAATTCTAAAGATGATCCTAAGTCTATTAAATTTTATGAAAATTGGAATTGGATGCAACCGGAATAAAGTGGGCTTAGTTCTAATCAATTTTAAATTAAATGAAGTGATCCTAAATCAATTTATTTTAATTAGTATGCTTTAATGGGCTGAGCTAATTCTAAATAAAATTTAATTAAACTAAAAATGGACCTAAGTCTATTTAACTTAAATGGGCCTAAATTTATTTTTAGTTGATTGAAACCTAAAATCAATTTTAGAAAGGCTACTTTATGTGGATTAAACCTAAACATGGGCTTGGGGCCCAAAATGAACAAAAAACATAAAACAAGCCTAAATAAATAAATGAAGCAATTGATAGATTAAACATGCATAATTGTTATTTCTAACCCTAAATTGATTTACATGCAGCCACCATTGATTTTATTAGGGTATTACCAAATAAACATAATTTACTAGTTGATTTTAATGGTGCAGAAAATTAAACAACTTCACTATTTCCAAAATAAATAAGCAAAACACACAGAATACAAAAAAAATGCAAAAATAATAAAAAAATACAACTAAAACTATGTAAAAAACTACAAGGCTAATATCCACGACATTCCATGGACCTTTACTGATTTAGTATTAATTCACATGACTACTCCACTGTCTTGATTTCTCCCATCATAGCAAATCATAAAAACCAAAAAAAACAACATAAAAATGATTAGGACAATTCTGAAATAAAGAAATAAATCAAAATCAAATAAAAGAAGAAGAAAAAGAATATGGGATGCAAATGGTAATGCTGTTTGATTTGCTCCTCTGAGGGTTGATTGAATCATCGTTCTTGAGTGAAATAGAGTCTTTGAATTGATTTTCTTCCTCAGGCTTGATTACTGCTGCTTTAAAGTCTTAAAAGGATGTACAAAAAACTTTTTTTGTTGAAATTAAAGAACAGAACGTAAAATGAAGCTTTTCTTTTTTTTTTCTACGCTCTCTCCCCCAAAAAACTCCTCTTCTACGTGAAAACATCCCCTTTTTTATAAATCCTAAATCTAACCTCCTGTCATTATCAAATCACATGAGATAAGATTATTTTATTTTATTTTAACTTTCAAATTTTATTCAAATCAACCTGATAATATAGGCTCATCAGGACTATTTCATTTTATATAACATTTATATTTATGTTTTATTTAATTTTGGACAATCAAAATCCAAAGGGATAATTTAAGAAAATAAAAAAATTTGAAAAATAAGATAGAAGACGGAAGACAGAATTCCATATGTTAGATTGAAAATCTGTAATTCCGGTCAGAATTACAAATTTTTGGTCGGGAATATGGAAGTTTGGTCGAAATTACACAATTTTGATCCAAAATTAACACATGACCCTCATTAAAAAATTATTTATTTGAAAATTGACCCACAAGGAATATAAAAATTTTACAATTAGGTCCTTAAAATGTCGTAATTTTAGTCTTGATAATTAAAAATCCAAATATAAAGACCTACTTTCAAGTAAAATTTTCATCATTGGAGTCCTCGTCACATCCATGCACTGCTATCCTAAAATTGGGTGCTTACAACACCCACTTATCCTTCCAACCTTCTTGCCTTGAGATCATCTTGGTAAGTTTTTGGAATCCCTCTTAATCAATTTATTCAAATTACATAGATCTTGTGAGGATTTTATGATTAAATTTTTAGTTTTCACTGCTTGTTTGCAACACGGAATCTCATTAGATAATATAGTTAATGGTTTAGATAGGCAATTATAATCCAAAGTAAGAGTGTTTAGTGGTAGTTAGTTGTCTTTGCTTGGCCTTGATATCTATATAAAGAAGGCTATAGTTTCTTTATAAGTGGCTTAGAGGTTAAGACCCATGGATGAATAACTCATAATTAGAGTGTTTTCTTTCTTTTTTTTGGTTACTAGTTAACCATTTGTTCTAATCAAACTTTATATTTATGGCAAATTTTTTTTGGCTTATTAATCTATATTTCAGGTTATAGATTTTGGTGTCTTCTTCATTACCTTAATTACTTGTTTGTATGATTCAAGGGGACAAAGTTTTTATATAACTTTAGTTATTTGAACTAACTAAAGATGAGGTGGAGGTTTTCATTGTTTAAATTTTGAATCTAATTTGAACTTTCCTTGAGAGCATAGGATAAGGTTCATGTGAATAATTTGATGATTGTGTCTCATATGCATCATAGCTCTTTAGCTATCAGGGCTTATGGTTGCTTAAATTCTCTATTTTGTATCAATTTTAATAAAATTAAAGCTAAAGATTTTTCCTCTTAGATTGAGCAAAATTGCTCACAAGTGTGTTATAATCCCATCATAAGTTGTTCTCACAACTATGACAAGATGCACAACCATGAGCATTTTACTAGATAGAATCAAGAAATAGTCTGCAATGATTTTGATGTCAAAAGTCATATTTGTTTCATTAGGTAATCAAAATTAACATTAAAACACATTTATATACAATTTAAAGTGTTTGTTGATCACTAGACCACTATATGTATCATATGTTTAGTGTTCTTTTCTAATAAGAATTCTATCTTTTATCAATTTCACTTTATTCGTCCAAGCTCTTTACACAAATTTTGCTTTTTTTTCTCCTTTCATATCATCCTCTTACTTTTCATAGTCAATTTCTCCATAAAACACTCCTTTTTCTTACATCATTTAACTTTTTTTTAACATCATATTGCCAAAGCGAGCAAGTAAAGCTTTAAAAGGTACTTCTTCCTCCTCTTCCTCTAAACCAAAAAGGCTAGTAAAGGACATCATCAAGAAACTACTACAAACTCCTGCACACCAAGTGAGATCAATTAAAAAATGGCTCAATTCTCTAAGAGAATAATGATTTCTACAAGGTAAATATATACGATTGCCTTAGAGAACTTCGGATATGATGAAATATAGAATATTTTGGAGCCTATTGGGTTGTTCAACAAGGCATTTAACACTCATTTTACTCATCGTTCATTTATTATTGAGTTTTTATCAACCTTCACCTTTAGGATGACCAATAATGATGATAATGTAATCCATTGTATAACGTGAGATTTAAGTTAGAAATAAGGGATAGGTTTATGACCTCTTTTCAATTTGATAATCTCTTTAGTTTCCATAGGGGTGGTCATGTGCAAACCAACTTAAATTGGTTAGACCATTCCTTTTGGGTTAAAAATTATAAACTAAGCTTGAACAAATTTACACTCGGTCATAGAAAATCCTCCTTCAATTCTAAAGCTCTTTGGTGTATCCACAAGTTCCTAACCTATTATATAAATGTAAGGGGATTAAGTAAGGAAGATGTATCTTTGGATAATTTATTCTTACTTCATTGTATGGTTGATTATAAGGATGTAAAATTAAGTAGATTCTTCTAATGGAGGTTGTGGTTATTGAGTGATAGTATAAATGATAATATATGGATTGAGAGTCTTATTACCATAATTGTTCAATTTTGTAATATTGCTTATAGTGGCACCAACATCATCTAACCTCTTAATTCTCTTAGATGACACTTTCATCCAAAACTTCAAGCATTTTAAAAGAATTGGAAACCGATAACACTTTAAGGATGAAACCCCTCCATAACCTATTGAAAAGAACATGATTAAGACATAAAAGATATTGAAAATATTGAAACTTATGGTTTTGAACAAGTAAAAGAAATGCAAGATAAAGTAAATGGCCTCAAAAGCTCCCATCAAAAGAGCAAGTAGAGAAGGATCAATGGGTGCTCAAGGAGTTAATAATGAACCATAATGGGTGGAATCCCTCTTTGATAGGATGTCAATTATGGAATTCAATCTCAATACTCGGTTTGAAAATGTAGAGTCAAGATTGAATTACATGGATACTAGGATGGATCACTTGCAATATGATGTTCACTATCCCTATGAGTGTCAATGACTCCATTGGTAATGGAATTCAATTAGCAATTACAGGGAATATAGAGGAGAGGATGCACCTCAATAATGAAGCCACATTATTTTTTTATATATTTTTCATTTTAAGTACTCCTTGGTCTATATTTCTTTTTTAGGATGTTGTGTTTTCTTTTGTTTATGTTCTTACTTTGACTTAGATTTCTATTGTTCTAGTTCAAAAATTCCATAGTTCTGAGTTATGATTAGTGTTTGTTTTTCCACTTACCATTATAAATATACTCTTATGTTTTGTGCTAATATAATTTCTTTCTTTTTTTCATTGCTAAAAAGGAGAGAAATTAAGTATTTTGAATGATAATGATTAATGATTATACATTAATTATTATACTTCTATTAGGCTTATAATATTAGAAAAATCACAATGATATATATATATATATATAATATAAAATAATACGAGTCTTTAAAAACTTTAATTTAAAACTCACCTAAGCATATATTAAGGGGAGAACATTTAAAATCCTTTAGTATATGTTGACAGGAGCATTCTAAATAAATTCACACACATGTACTTAATGAATTTGTTTATCATCATTCAAATTTAGTTTTTAAAAGCAAAATGAAGGAGATTATTGACCATTTGCATGATCAATCTCTTATCAATCTTTGTTTTAACTTTAACAATCAATTTTGAACTTCTAATTTATGTATTTGAGCATATATGTAAGTTAGGTTTGATGCTACATTCAATGTATAATTCATGAAAGCAAAAGCAAAGCCAAAACAAGGCAATTTAGATCCTTACGATCATAAGGAGCACTCACAAGTCAAAATAATTGATTTCAAGTTAGTTAAAATGACAGAACTCCTCACGAGTGTTACTCATAATCATAAGGATATGTCGATGATCATGACTAAGCTTGTTATGATCGTGATCAAAAAGCATTCAAGTGAAGTTTTGGACAAAATTCCTCACAATTCCTCCTTAGGACCATGACTATCCTCATGGGTGCTCAGAGACCCTTTATAACAACTAGATTAGGCTCTAGCATATAGATTTTCAAAGGTCTTGACTGTGAGCCCTACTTCATGCTACAAAAGCTGAAATTACATTTAATAAAAGAAGCAACAAAATATAGCTCATAGTTGTTGTTCATAATAGCTATTTCCCACTTGTACAATATATATGCATCTTACCATCACATTTAAAAGGTTGGATGAATTGTTAAAAACTTTGTTGTGCTCTTTAAAGCTTTGTAATTTTCTTCTTTTATTTATTTTTTTTTTTTTTGTAAAACTCATGTATACATCTTATATGAGAGTTATGTTGTACTACAGTTGATAGAAATTCCTCTTTTACACTTTCTTTGGGCTAAGTAAAGCGATAGTGAGGATTTGAATCAACTAGAGTTTAAGTATGTGCCTTAAAACATTGTTTATAGATTAAAGAGTAAACTTAAGTCAAAACTCTTGTTGTGGTTTTAAAAGTTAGTGTTAAATCTTTAAAAAAGACTTGTACAATTTGTTAGAATAGATTGGGGTTTCAAAATGCTAACTTGAGGATAAATTAGGTAATGGAGTAAGATTATTAAGAATCTAAAGTACTATAAATATTAGTATATTCTTTCCACCTTAACTCTTTTAAGTTTCCCTTAATTTTCTCCTTAATCATTCAAATCCTTATTCACCCCATCCCTCAAGGACTTTTCTTTTATACATACACATATAGAGAGAGAGAAAGAGAGAGAGAGAGAATTTTTTCAAACAAAATATTTCAAAACAATCACTAAAATGGATAACTAAATTTGTATATGCATAAATAAATTTATAATTTTTAAATTCTTATAAAGTATGAATAAATTTTGTCATAAATATAATATTAAATAAAATTATATTTAATTTCTAATTAAACATTCTTTTTTGACATAAAATAAATTTGTTAACAAACTAAAATATTAGGGATGATTTTGTAATTGAATAAAGGATTTTTTTTTAGGGGAAAGTATGGAAAACTACCTTGTGGTTTCACAGTTTTAGACTTTTAAGTACGTGGTTTTTTTTGTAACACTTTTAAGTACGTATTTTAGTCATTACACACTTTTCAATATATGCATCTAACACCGTTAACTTCACCCTATGTGGCGTTGACGTGGACATTATATAGTGCTGACATGAACATACGTGGACATTATATGGTGCTGACACGTAAGCACCATGTAGGACGAAGTTAATGGTGTTAGACGCATATACTGGAAAGTGTGTAACAGCTAAAACACGTACTTAAAAGTGTCACAAAAAAACCACATACTTAAAAGTCTAAAACTGTGAAACCACAGGGTGGTTTTCCATACTTTTCCCTTTTTTTTAATGAAAAACGACTGGTTTTATCCTCAATCTTATACCAATTATCAATTTAATATTAGGGATGATTTTGTATTTGAATAAAGGATTTTTTTATGGAAAATGACTTGTTTTATCCTCAACCTTATACCAATTATCGATTAAATCATACTTTGAAAGTCATTTCAATTTGCTCCTTCAACTTTATAAATTGTGTCAATTATATCCAATTTTATTTGAAGAATCTAATTGTACTTTTTAAGAATTACTTTTAGATCTATAAAATAAATTTGATAGTTATTCAAAATTTTCTTATTTTTTAAGAAAAATAAATTTAAAAAATATTTTCAAGTTTTAATTTTGCCATTTTTGAAATAAATTTAAAAATTATTTTTTATATTTTTACATAAAATTTTAACTTTTTATGTATCAATTAAAAATAATTAGAAAAAATGATAACTTGTGAATCAATTTATTATATAGACTAACATTAATAAATATAAAAATAAATAAAGTAAGTACTTTTAACTATCACTATAAATACTAATAAAATTTTGATTTTTAATTTTTTGTATTTTTTTAAAAAATAAATATTTTTGTATTCTTGACTAATATTTTTAGTATCCCAAAATTTTATCTTTTTTATCTAATACTTTTTGGTTTGACATCTATTAGAAAAAATTTCTCAATAATGTGGCTAAAAGTGGAGAAGTAAATTTTAAAATAGTTAAAATTTAAGTATTTTTAGTGAAAAATTAAAAAATTATGAAAATATTTAGAAATTAATTTTTGAATTTATGTCAAGTGTGACAAAATTATAATTTAAAAATATTTTCTTCCATTTTATTTTGTCTCATAGAAAAAAGAGGAAAACTTTAATAAGTGTCAAATTTATTTTATAAGGGTTTAAAAGTAATTTTTAAAAATATAATTAGGTCCTTCAAATAAAATTGGATAGAACTGACTCAATTCGTAAAGTTGAAGGAGCAAACTGCAATAACTTTCAATGTAAGATTCAATTGATAATTGGCTTAAAGTTTAGGATAGAACTTATAGTTTTGTTTTTTTTTTTTTTTAGTTGGGTAAAAAGTAAGAGGTGATTTTATTTTTTAGAGCTAATTTGGGCTTATGCAAAGGGTTAAATAAAGGAAAAACGACATATTTCACCATGTTTGACATAAATGTTTTCACTTTTACTGTCAGTTATTTTTTCACGTTTACTTTTTAATTTTCATTTTTATGGTTATTTCTTTTTCTTTTTCAATGTTATGGTTTTAATTAGTGGGTGGTTTAGAGGCGATTTCTTTTGATAATCTCTATTTATTCCCTTCTTTCATATTTTCAAAATTTGCTTAGTCTTTTTGTTTTCTTCTCTATTTTCTTTCAGTTATCATTTCCTTCTATGTTTTCTTTAGCAAATTTCTTAGTTTCTTCATTCTCATTAATGTCTAGTGATATATAATTTGTTTATGAGGTTCTTAGTAAAATGAAAAAGGGTGATAGTAAACAAGTTTGACTTTTCTTAATGATGATCTAGTTGATATATCTAAAAAATGATTTTTAACTGGTAAAGTGTTTGAGAAGAGCACTGCTCACCATAATTGTAAGGTATAGTAGGGTTTTTTTTGTGTCGAGTTTTTTCATTTTTTGGTTTCTTTTGTTATATTTTTATTAGTTTATTTTTCTAGGTTTTTTGTTGTTTTTAGTCTG
>CATIWM010656424.1:0-18236 GCA_949671775.1 Mallotus repandus
ATTTTCTTCATTTTTCTTCTTTGAATTTGTTTCTGAAAAATTTGTGACGTTCCTAGCTTTTAATTCTTTCTAGGTCGACTCTGCACAGAGTGATACCGACTGCGCAACGCTATTCTGTAATCATCTACCTCCTCTGTACTCTAATTATTTTTTTGCTCCCCATCTTTTCTTGAGTTTTGATCCTAATACTAACATTTCTGGGCCACCATATTTGCAGGCTGCTTTCTTCTTAGATCCTAACCCAGACTGCATAGTGCAGTGTTTGGAAAGTTGCTGCAGTGAATCATGTCCACCTAAGTAACAAACATACACAGCTCTTTTAGATATTTGCTTTTGATTGAAAATGGATGCTACATTTACATTACATTTATTTGCAGATATCCCCCGATTTGCAGTGGTGACTACTTCAGTGAGCGGTTCAGGGTCACATATGGTTCAGAATAGGGCAGAAAATAGAGCTACTACAAGTTCAGAGGATGCATTTGTTATCTAATAAACAAATTCGAAATATAAAATTGCCTAGTTCTTCAAGAAGTTGCAGTGAACTTCCATTTATCAGCAGCATATATGGGTCTGCTACTTTCCTTTATAGCAGCAGGCTTCCACTTCATTACCAAGGCATCTCCAAGGACTTTTGCTTGATCAAGTTCGCCATTGCAGCTTTGGCCAGCATTATATTACACACTTGTTTGATCTTTTAGTACTTGTAGCTTTTCTGTTCGCTCCTTAATTTCTTCGGAAACCTGTTCGATTTCTTTTTTATTCTCAGCATAGGCTTCATTATTGTACTCCCTGGCTTTAAGAACAAAATGTGCATGAGCTATATGCGTCATATGATCAATAATGAACTGAATTCTAAACCCAGCAAACTGCACAAACTTTAAACATGCAGAACATTGCTGAAGCATGTCATCAGTTGTATCTATAACTTTAGTCCTTTGCATACTTTGTACAACACTGCACAGAAAGCGAAAAACTATTGACTTCAGTTTAGGACTTAGTGTCGACTCCGCACCAACATCTCCATTCTTAGCAAACAAATCTTCAAAAGTAGGGACAAGCGTCCGAGGCACAAAGTAGGGACTATAACGAATCCTTGATCATGTTCTGAAACAAAATTTGGCATATCATCATTTAGAATTACACAATCTAACTTCTTCATGAACTGTGTAAAAGCCTTTTCTGAGTATGGGAAAGCTTCTTGGTCCTTGCTTTCGAGTGATTCATGGTCTCTAGTGTTAGGATTTTGCTAGTAAATAAATCCCATTTTATTTGGGACTGTTAACTTAAGAATTGGTCTTTTTCAGTTAGAAGTTTGTTAGCAATAGGAAATTTATTAGCAGTATCTTCCGTCTTTTCTGTTTCTTGTGTATGGCTATATATATAGCCCATTATGTTTATTCAATCATATAATCTATCTTTCATTCCTCCAAATATTCTTTTCATAGAAATCTTGTTTTCACAATTTTTACATAATAATCCAAATATATTTGGAAAAACTCTCCAAATCCTAAAGAAATAAGATAATCAGATCTTTCTACATCATCTCATCATACACATAATTATTCATCCAACACTCATTCTATCATTATTCTATTTTACTCTACTCATCTTATTATTATTTTCCTCTCACAAATACTGATTTAAACTTTAGAGTATTTATAGGAAACATCACTCATTCATCTAATTTTTCTTATCGGCACAGTTTCCACAACAAAGATTAATTTCTGAGCCATCATTACATTTCCACTAGATAGAAGATGGATAGTATGTAGTTTTAAAATTGAAGAAACAAGACAAGCCTAGACAAAATGAAATTGTTGAAGGTAGCATATAAGCTTGCTTGGCATTGACCAGCTGCATTGATGATCTAACAAACCATGTGTTAGGGACCCAATTTGATTCGAGCAATATCACCCCCCACACTACACGTGCATATGCTTAGAGAATGTCCTTCAGGAACTCAAGAGCATTCGGGGACACATGCACTGATTACTCTTAAGTCATAGCCTCTCCTAATCCACAAGGGCCGCTCCTTCCTTCTTCTGTTAGTTACTTCTGGTTCTAGGTGCTGCAGGTGCGTGTAGTCTTAAAAAAACCTACCATGATTTTGAGCCAACATTACAATAATCATATGCAGCCACAATTGGTCTAGTGTCAATCCTCTAAGTTGAAAATAACTTCAATGAGATTAAAATTATGTGTTTGCTACTAATATCAGAACATCTGTTGGTTTAACCGATAAAAACTTTAAATTTTATATTTGAAAAAAATAATAAATATTGAAATTTTTTTACTTTTTTATAGGTCTATTTGGCTCGAATCAGAGAATAATTAAAATTCGTGTGATAACTAAATCCCACTAAATTAAAATATAAATTAAATTTAATTACATTTTTAAAATATTAAAAAAACAATAATTTTATAAAATGATGTATCATTACTATTAAGAAAACACAAACAGTTGAGTGACCACCAAATGCAAAAGTAGATGATAAAGTCTGTTAATTGTTGCTATCAATGGTAAGTGATCTGATACTAATCTAAATGACATCATGAAAAGGGTGAAATGTAATGTGGGATTGGTAAGCAGAAAAATAATGTCCGAGGTTGACAAATTCAATTATCTCCAATTTCTAACACTAATCTAATCTTATCACCAACTTGGCTTCAAAGCATTTTTCTCTTACAATGTAGGTGATGCTTTCTATTAAGCAAAGCAATTTCTCTAATTCTAATGTCAAACTTTTTTTTTTAATTTTAATTATTTATTTTTTAAAAAAACTCAAGTTTTAATACATATATTATTGAAAGTCTAACTAATCCACATAACAATGATTATATTGAAAGCCAAACACCACCTTACTTCTTTTTTTTCATTATTATTTCGTAATACATTTAGTATAAATAGAGTGATTCATTGAATGTCACTGAAATTAGTATTTAAAATCTATTTAATTTTATTAATTTAATTCTATTTAAATAAAATTATAAAAACATCCTCAGATGCATGTAATAGAGAGTGTAATACCTTACACCCTCTATTACACGCAACCCACTACAATCTCACCGTTGTGAGAGTGTAATGACCATGAAATGTTTCATGGTCATAATACACATCATGATCTGACTTTCTAGGCACTTGGCCTGATTTTAGCAGTTTTTTTTTATAATTTGCAATGTAAACCAGTAGTTTATTTTGAGTTTTTATAACTTTTGTCAATTTGCAACGGTAACTAGTAGTTTTTTTCATATATTTTGAGTTTTTTTAATTTTTTTAATAAAGGGTAATTGTGATAAAATTTTCAAAAATTAATTTTTAAAAATTATTGAAAATATTTTTTGAAAAACAAATAAAATTTATTTATGAGATATATATAAAGAATTATAAAAATAAATATATAATTTAATAATGGGTCCATGCTATATATTCTTTTAAGTATAATATGTAGTACAGAAAAATATAATGGAAGAGAAATAATAGAGTGATAATATGGCATGGTTATTACACTCTTTAAAATATAAATCATTGCGAATATCCTAAAAATAACAAAAAAAAAAACTAATAATTTAAGTATGCATTGAGACTAATTTTGTCCTGTATTAACTAATTTCAACAATTGTTAGTGATGTTTTAATAGTTTTCTAACTTATAATAAGTTGCTATATATTAATTAGAAAACATGGATTCTAATTATTTAGGAATAATAACTTTTAGTATCTAATAATTGTAAGAGTTTTAACTAATTAGATTTGAGTCGAATACATTTATTATACTATAATATTATTTTTTTTTATGTAAAATTTAAACTCAGATACATTTCATTAAGGCTAGTAGGACCGCAAAACACGGCGGTCTCCATGTAGCACACTGGCAACGACGACAGCATTGCGAAATTGGTCGGTGTCCGAGAAACATTACCATCTTTGCCTGCTTCATTTTCACTATGCTCTTCCCAGTTTTACTGTATTCATTAGTGCAATATTGGCAATACACGAGCATCCACTCTCAATTTAGCCTACCAATGAACTGATTTTGTATATTCTTCGGACGATGAAACAAGCAAAATTTAACACGATACATGCCAATCGGTTCCTATCAGTAGGGACGAGTAATGGAAGCAATAACTGCTTAAAAG
This sequence comes from Mallotus repandus, assembly GCA_949671775.1. Lineage (NCBI taxonomy): Eukaryota > Viridiplantae > Streptophyta > Magnoliopsida > Malpighiales > Euphorbiaceae > Mallotus > Mallotus repandus. The sequence continues at coordinate 4,140 of CATIWM010656424.1, forward strand.
TGTACAGATTTTGGACTATCTTTAATGTGTGATAATGGCTGTCAAAGTACGCCATTTGAATTGAAAAATACAAAAATTAATCATTTTAATCAAACTGAATAATTTGATCAAAATACAATATATTTAGTAATGCCGGTAAGGTTTCTGTCCTCATTTTTCCTTCTTTTTTTTTACTCTTCATGTACAGTATAAATTTTATGTTATGGGTCATCAAAAATCGAGTGAGTGTCCACTCTTTTTTTTTTCTTCTAATTCTCCGTATAAAATACAGAAATTGATATTATGAATGATTAGATATCGACTCTCCTTTTTTACTTTTTCAATTTCTCATATATTAGTAGTCAGGTTGTAATTTATATCTAAAAGTATCTTGAAGTGTATATTATCATAGATTTAAAGAGAATTACTGATTTTATCATGCAATCTATCAATACTTAGGTAATATTACTTTTCTATTAACAAAAAATTAAGAAATTTATTTTTTTACATGTAAGTTCATATTACTTTATGCCAAATAAATAAATAAAATTATAGTAATTTTACAAGTAAATCCACAATCTTTTACATTGTGTATGATAACTATAGAGGAAAGGAAATGGAGAAAAAATGAGAGGATAAAAATTATAGATTTTATTGTGTTTGATAACCAAAGAGTAACTAATAAAGAAAAAAATAAAAAATATTTGAAAAGGAAATAAAACTTTAAATTATTCTTAATTTGAAAATATTTGAAAAGTAACTAATAATGTGTTTTGAAGTTGAAAATATTTTATATCTCAATTTAAAATGTAATTAATTTGGAAGTGAGGGGAATCATTCCCCTTCAATTTAATTTTTTTCTTTATTATTTTTTAATAGTTAAATAACACAAAATTTAATTAGCCTCATATTTTCTTCTCTTTCTTTTATATTCCCTTAGTAGATAATGTTATTATTTTCATTGCCTAGTAAAGGAATAATGGAATAAAATGAAAACTCAAAAATGGAATTTTATTTATTAAAAAATGAAATCTTTTTTACATCCTAATTATTTTTTAAAACAATAAAAACAATAAATATCTTGCAATATAAGGCAGAAGACAACTCATCTAAACTGCTAAAAAACCAAGTACTTGAAAGTGCCAATATTTTGCAAATAGCAATTTAAAGGCAAGACAATAAATTTTACCAACCCCGAACCTTAAAAGCGCCAGCGAAAGCACTGTACAGCTGCTCTCTGTTTTATATGTTTTATAGAAGGAATATTTTTTTAAGGTTAATTATTATAACATTTTAAAAAAATGTGACATATTTCATTACTATTACGGTGAGTAAAACTTCCAACTGAATCCAACCGATATAATTTACTTTAGTTTGGTCACTTTATATTTCTAAATTTATGAACCAAACTAAAATCTTAGTTTGCTTCAATTGGGTTTTATACTAAAAAATTCGGTTAATTAAAATAATCAAATTTATATATTTTTTATTATTTAATTTTTAAATAGTATAATAATTTAATATAAAATTATTAAAATAATTCATATTTGTCAAAATTTAATTTGGTTTAGTTTTTGGTTTGATTCGGTTCAGTTTCTTGCTTGCTTTGATTCCGTTTGATTTTTATATGATTCTGTTCGGTCGACAAAATAGTCAAAAACCGACCAACCGATCGAATGCTCACCTCTAATTATGATGTCCCTATGTTTTCAATAATTACTATAATATTCATGAGGTTTTATTGCGTTGAATTATTACATTTATATCATTTAATTTACCGTTAAATGGATTAATTTAAAAAAAATAAAAGTTCTATTTGATCATTGAACTTATAATATAGTTCTAAATTCATCTAATTTTTTATTAAATTAATATAAATTTTTTAACTTATTGTGTTTATATTGCAATAATAGTTATAGTAACTAATCAATTTTTTTGTTTCAAAAATAAAAAAAACTAATCAATTTTTAGTTTTAATATCAAAATATATTTAAAATATATTGATTTCAGGTTGACACTATTTCAATAGAAATATGTAATTAATGTTACATTAGTTAGAATTTATCGCATTACATGAATTCAATTTTATTGATTGTTACCATACTACACTGATTACATAATTGGTACTACACTGATTGTAATTTACCGTTATAACATGTACTTAATTTGCAATTGTCATTGTACCAATGCAATTTTTATATAATTAGTGTTTATAAATTAAGGTTTATCGTCTTAATATAAACTCAATTTTTATGACTGACATTACATCTTGGTAAGGCTTGCCATATTGAAATAAATCTTCTTAACGAGATTTGATAATCATAAACTTCAAATAATTTGTGAATGTATATGTGTATATATACATATATATACACACATACACTAAAATATATTTTTGAATGAGATTTGATAATTGAATTCATGTCATATGATACGCCTGAATATAGTATTGATTGCATAATTATATTAGAGTAGTGCCAATTTTAAATAAATATATGTTTAAATTTATTTTTATGTTAAACATATTATTATATTTACTAGGTGCATTTTGTGGTTACTTTGTGTTTTACAAGATAAGTTTTACTTTATTTATAATCATGATGAAAAATATTAATAAATATAAAGTAAAAATAAGGTGTTCAAAAAATAAAGTAATTATAGAATATCTATAATTATTATTACAATAAAAAAGTTTAAAATTTAAAATTTATATTAATTTAATAAAAATTAAATGAATTTAAAATTATATTATAAATTGAGTGATCAAATAAAATTTTAAATATTTCAAATCAATCCATAATAAATGCGCATTCATAAACAATTTTTTTTATATTTCACAAAGGTTATTAAGACCCATTTATATGGTGTCTTGTACCCATAAAATAAAATTAAAATAAAATATCATTAAAGTATGAAAAATATATTTATTCAAAGATGAAGAAATAAAATAAAATTAAAATGAAAAAAAAAATTACTGTAAAATCTCTGTATACTAAATTTCAAAATTTAAAATGATGACAAATAGTAAGACAAATAAAGAAATAATAATAATAATAAAAAAAGAAATAAAAACAGACGGAAGTGAACAGTTACGAGGTAAGGTGGTGAATAAACCGTTCCGTCCCACGTTTCCCATCCATAAACCGTAAAATATTTATTAATAACCGTATCGTATCATCACGCTCTTGTCTTGCTTTGCTGCTATCTTCCATTTATCTAAAATCGTATAGACGCCCTCTCTCTCTCTCTCCGCTCCACTCTGTAGACAGTGTGTGACCTGAATGAAGAATAAAATACAATAAATGGGTTTGAAATGAAATAATTGCATTTCACACTCTCTTCTTCTCAATCTGATTCACACCCACTGTTTTTTCTTTTATTTTCATTCTGGTAGATCCTCCTCCGCCTAGCTCTCGGGTTCGGATCCTCCGATTTGTCTTCCATTTTCTCCCTCTCGCAGATCCTTCCTTCAAAGTTATTGGCTTCTGATGAAGCTTTGATTGTTGCACGCTTTCCGAGGTAAACCCAGAAATGAAAAAGGATTGCTTTGTTTGGTTGCTGAGAAAGTGAAGGAAAAGACTAAATCTTGACACTTTTTCTTTTTTAATTGTGGTGTTAAGTTTGAAAGTTGAAGTCTCATTGTGAGTAACTTTTGTTAGATTCAAGTAAGGTTTGGTTTTGTGCATTTTTATGCTTTGTGTAGATCAGTTTTCAAATGACGGATTTGCCCCTTTAATGCTTAGATTTTGTTTAGTTGAATCTTATTGAGTGTGTTTTTTCATGGTGATTGGATTATTGTATTCATTTTTCAAATTTGATACTATAAAGTTGAGAAATGATCAGTTTAGTTCTGAAACAAATGGGTTTCTGTTTAGGTTTCATTTATGGATGTGGAAAAGGTCTCAACTTTTTCAAGTTTTTTAAATACCCTAGACCGGTAGAGCCTGTAAACTTGTAGCTGTTATTTGCTTGGCGAAATAGTGTGGATGGGTGCTTTGTTGCTTCAAATGGAATTTGTACTTGCAAAATATTTGAACTTTAGCTATAAGTTGGTGATGCAATTCAATATTTGTGGTTCTGTCTGCACAAATCATTTTCTCTAATGCATAAGGATTCTTGAAATTAGTTTCTCTACTAGTATTAGGTAATAGGAGTTTGATAATTCCCCGCTTGCTCGAATTGTTTTTCCTGGGCATAGTGTTTTATTTATTCACTTTTTCTTTATTGCCTGTGCAGTGTGTGATGGATTTTGATAATATTGTGCTGATTGATGGGCTTGAGACGTCCCATCAAAATGGTATTCGTGAGCAAAATCTTGCATCCATGGAGGATGATTATCTTGTTTCAAATGGAATTTTAGAAAATGCATCAGAGTTGGATGATAGTGCTACTGCTAACTCATGTGCTGATGAGGCTAGTGAAGGAACAAATTCACATGTTGGAAGCAATGGTTTGACAGGCTCTAAGGTAGCTTGCTCATTCGTGCTGTTTGTTTTAGTTAATATATAGAACTATAGCTGATGATAAATCTCTCAATTTGTTACATAGGCAGAGGATGTAAAAAATGCGGGTGATTCAGAGCAAGTCAAGTCACTGAAGGGTGCTGGAACTAGCAAAAATGAAAAGACATCAAACCCTAAAAATGCCTCAGCCGCTCAGTTGAAGAAGAGCAAAGATGGAATAGTTGCTCGGGCAGCTCCCAATGCTTCTAATGGTTCAGTTACTTCAAATTTGCAATCAAAACAGCCTTTGAAAAGCAAATCATTCAATGAGAGGCCAGTTCAGGCATCAAAGGTATTAGCTTACAGCATTACATCATTAAAATTTTCTTTTCTTGCATGAGTTGGTCGATGTTCACTCACGTGTGATGTTATTTATCTTTCTATTTGATTTTGTTTGCTCCCAGCTGCATCCTGCAAAGTCTGATGTGACATCCTCTGATGGCCTCATGTATGTATTGTCTGCACACATTAACTTTTCTCTATTAATTTTGAGAGATAAAAATAATAAAATGCTTATTGGAAAACTTGTTATGGAAGTCTGGATACTTTGAATTAGTTTTTAAAAAGTGTAAATTGCATTTACTGATATTGCTTATATTCCGCTGTGTCTGAATTCTGACTTCCTGGATGCAGGGGGGCATCCAAATTGAAAACTTTGAAGAAAGGACCTGTTAAAGCTGAGGAGGATGCACAAGCTTCTTTGTATCCTTATCATTTGGATATTCAACATTTTTGTTCTTCTGTTGATAGAATTGGTGCAGTCTTCATTTTTGTCTTTACATTATCATTTGTAATTTAATCTCTTCTAGTTCATCCTTAATTATTCTGTAGAAGTCCCACTGCCGAAGATGCCAAACCTCGCAGGGTGGGTGCACTTCCAAATTATGGTTTTAGTTTTAAGTGTGATGAACGTGCTGAGAAAAGGAAAGAGGTTAGATCTGTTTTTGAATCTTTTTCAGTACATGGGCTCCTCTGATGGCATCACTTACAATGTGAACATAATCTTTTTAGTCAACATAATCTTTTTACCATTGTGGTGAATAGTTTTACTCTAAACTTGAGGAAAAGATTCATGCAAAGGAGGTAGAAAAGAATAACTTGCAAGCAAAGTCCAAGGTATATTATTATTTCCGATTCTTTGTTCTGTCTTTTCTTGAGGTGAATGCTTTCCCTGTCATGGAACACCTTTTATCCTCTTACAGGAAACCCAAGAAGCTGAGATCAAGTTGCTCAGGAAGAGTTTGGCATTTAAAGCAACACCTATGCCTAGCTTTTATCAGGATCCACCACCTGCTAAGGTGGAACTAAAGAAGGCAAGTTTTTCTTTTTGATCACTGGAGCATGCATGTTTGTAATGTTTCTGAATTTTCCAAAGATTATGTTCTATCTGAGGTTTTGGAATGGGATGAACATGTTTTTGGACTACGTATAGAATTTTTGGACCAGTACAACTAAACAGTGCATGCTTGTTGAAAAAAATATTTTAATTCTTGCATATTTTCCCTTTGCTATAGCTAGTGAAAATTTTATCTTAAAAATTCTGGTACCTTATTGCCAGCTATGTCCTGTTCTTTTTCTGCATGTTTTATTTCTTTCTTGCTGAACTTAGCCCTTCCTCTGTCTTGGACACCTTTACTACAGCTTTTAAAGTTGATAGTTGATTTGAACTGTCTAGTGATACTGCCACATGTTCCCATTATATGTTTTGTATTACGTATGGTTTCTTCTTTGCATGGCAAGCACTATTTTCAGTTTCTTCTTTGCATGGCAAGCACTATTTTCATTCTCAACATAGTATTTTGCTGCAGAATTATCTTGTGTGGTAATATTTGATCCTTTTGGCCTGGGGCCAATAACTTTTAACTATCAATAATTTTGCTTTGCTCATTATTATTTGTCTGTATCCTTCCATTATAGCAGTTCTAGGGTTCATGGCATATCAATGTTCACTATGCTATTCCTCTCTGACATGTGATATCATCAATGTTTTTAGATAACATGAAGCAGACAAGCTGGTGAAAGTAGCATCTCGTTGATATTTTACTGGCTTTGGTTTTTTTTACTTTCTTTGATGCAGATACCTACAACAAGACCTAAATCTCCCAAGTTAGGTCGAAAGAAAAGTCCATCTACTCTGGATTCTGAAGAAAATGATGTCCAGAGCAATCGGTTGGCTAGGCTAAGTTTGGATCAGGAAATGTCTCAGAACAGCCCTGCCAAAGGACCTCCGACTGTCCACTCAAAGAAGCCACTGCGGAAGTCCCTTCCTAAACTGCCTTCTCAGAAGACAAGATTATCCAGTGCAGTGAATGATGAAAAGATTGTATCATCTAAAGCAACAAATAAGGAAAACTCAACTTCCTCTAATAAAATTAATGAAGTTTCCTCTCCTGTGCAAGCACAAGATGTGGTTTCGGCAGTTGTTGCTGGTGAAATCCATCTCCAAACAGATGGGGAGCCAGTGGTTGGAGAGCAAGCTCAGCCCACCTTAGTGCAAGAACCTATGGCATCTGAGCATTAAGCAGCGTGGCATTAGAATCGGATGCTCTTACAAAGGTGTAGAGTCCGTGTCACTAAATAAGAGCTCAAGACTTGAATCATCTCACAATGAAGCCATGAAGGATATATTGCAGTATGGGTTCTGATGTTATGTTTGTCAATAGTCACAGCAGCAAGCACTGATTGTTTGTATGCTTGCTTTCAAGGTTGCCGGTCTTCGAGTAGGATTCTTCATTCTGCTTGCAGCATTGTATGTTATCAATTTGCCAAAAAAAGAAAAAATGGTTCTCTTTTATTTATGTTGTTAAGCATCCTTCTGCTTTGCTTATTGAAAATATTTTTAGAAAATTTTGGAAAAGTCTACTGCTAGATAGCTTGAAATCACCAGTGATGTCCATTTGAACCCAGTTTATCGAACAATTGAATGAACAGTTTGATGAATGCTGGTTTGATTAATATATGTTATGGTTGATATCTTCCCCATATGTGCCGTTGTATTGCCAATACTATAATATTGCAAGGTTACAACTGTGTTGAAATTATCAGGTAGAAATGTGACGCTAACAAGTCCAGAATATCTTCAATAAGATGAGAATATGGTAATGTAAACATAAATGAATACGGCAAGAATAGCATGGATAGAAGTTCTCTTTCACAAAACTATTCTTGATTCTATATTCTTCTGCCATATGATTTCCTTTTCCCTTCAACAACTTTGATGTGGGAATAGAAGCTAACTTTGGCATTAATTATATTGTCAACATTTTAAGGAGCAGCAGCAAGAGGAGTATATGATCCATGACAAAGACTCTGAGGTGATGAGCATGTTCTTGAATTTTCATCATCTTCTTCTTCTTCACCAGGGGCATCCCATAAGAATTTAGCATATGAGGCAAGAACATAACTGCAATGCAACATAACAAATATTTAAGCATTTTATTCCACCATGACATGAAGGATTAAATGGATTAAATTAATTTACCAATCGTCAGGAGAGGACTGAACTGCTTGATCAAAATAACTCTGAGCACGAGCACTATCCTTATGGTTGTTCCAAATAAGATCTCCATACATTGAAAGAACACTCCCATCTCTTTTATCTGCTAATAAAATCGCCCTCTCGCAAATCTCCTCGGCTTTCTTGGTATCATCTTGCACCTGCAAAAAAAAAAAAAAAAAAATTCAGGTCACAATTTAAACTTTTGTATTGAATGCTAAAAATTGCATTGCCAGAGATTTTTTTTTTTTTTTTTTCATTTTGTACCTCTTTCAAGAATTTGGCATAGTTTGCAAGAAGAAGACTATCTCCAGGATATGTCTTTATCATGCCTTGATAATACACGTCCACTTGTTCACTTCCATTATTAGGACCATCCTGTCCGTCTGGACGCCAAGGCCCACCACCATATCCGCCGCCGCAAACACCATCACCACCTACGGAGTCCGCCTCCGCCTTATCAGAAAGAAGCGAGGAAGCTGTTTCCATGCAAACACTCATCTCTTCATTTTCCTTAATGATAGCCGGAGGAGACCCAACATAACTTTTGGAGAACATGTTGTCTTTGCCGAATAAAGAACATAGCTTGAGATCGCTTTCTGATGATGCCCGTTGAAGGGACATGGAGACACTGGTTCTGGATGGAGAAAAACCATGATCCACTTCATGGGTTGATGATAATAATTGACAAGCGGCATATGTTTTCAAGATTGGTGTTGAAGCACTTCTTAAAAGCATTGTTTTTTGGTTTTTGTTTTTTTTTGTTTTCTCTCTGATTCTTCTCTTGAAACCCTTTAATGGGTCTCAGAGATTGAACTATAAAATGAAAAAAAAGATTGAATGATTCTTCTTTTAATTATTAATCTTCCATTGAATTGGTGGGAGAGGAGATATAAATAAATGGGAATGCGAGAAGCTGATGCATATCTCTCTGATTTTGATCATGCGGTAGATTACGGGTCGAGGTGTCGTTGGGGTGTAGGGCTCGTAGCGAATTATGGGACATGCATGAAGCTGACTCTTTCAGTAGCTTATGAAGTAGCGCGAGTTCTGTTTTCCCGTTGGATTAACATACCAAGATATAGAGACGTGGACAGGTATTTTCGGATCAGAACCAAGTTATGCATTAACCCGGAGGTATTGGGTCGGGGAGGCTGCCAGAGAGGGTGCTGGTATTGGACCCCTATAGAAGATTTTAGGCCCAGTTACAATCCCTTGGCATGTGAAAATTTTTGTGAATTTTAATGGTCCACGGGGAGTTTGAAGACTTGTGGGTGACGTTGTTAGTTGGTTGGTGATAACTTTTTTTTTTTTGGAAGAGAGTTTGGCAATTAATTAATTAAACCAGACATTATATATTATAAAATCCCAGGTCAGAAAACTAGTAATTGGATTGCTAAAGAAGATTTGACTCAACTATACGTTTCCACTTTCTTGGATTCCTCGAATATCTATTTCTTTGTAACCACTACAGGATTTCTTCGCACCTTCCCTTGATTTTCATGTTCCTATATGGTATACAACATCCCACTTCCTCCACCAGCACTTTCACGCATTCTTTTATGCTTGCTAAAAACTATTATCAAGTCCTCACTACCATCTAAAGGATCATCCTTTAATCACATTCCAACAGCAAATCTCAATAAACCCCACCAAATCTATTTATTTATTTCCCAGGCATGACGCGTGCTTGATAAAAATATAATTTCCTTTCTTACTTTGTTACAAATCATCTTTGATTATTACAGCCTCCAATTAAGAATGAGTACCAGGGGAGGGGCTAAGGAAGGAAGAGACCCTCCACTTCACTGTTGCATGATTGAACTACAACAGTTCTGTAATAAAAAGAAAAAATGTTTTGGCTTATTGTCTCTGTTATTGAAGACGTCTTATCAGAATTATTATTAAAAGAAGTCCAATTCCTGCATCCAACAGCTATCTAGAGGATAGAGACAGCCTGCAAGCTGACACAAGCAGTCTCCAGACCCACAAAGCACAAGCCACCAGCGTTTTAGACTCATATCCACCAGGTCTGGTGAACCTGCTCCCTACAATAAAATCAAATTCCAACTACAGATCCAACTCGCAAAAGCAACACCGAAAGCAAAACAATATTTCCCGGGTACTCAGCTTTACCAACAATACTCAACACACATTCGGTAAGGGTATGAAAGAAAATCTGGTTCGGATGAATTATCACGCAGCAAGATTACACAAGACTGCACAATAGCCTTTATTTATAATCATTTCATAGATAAGAAGAACATACAGCACAAAAGGGTGGATATAGTTCTCATTTATTGTGGTTGCAAAATACAGTTCAAAAAGAAATGAAGCCTGTAAAAACAAGGGCTTGGATAAAATGAGGAAAAAACAACCCCTCCACAAAGGAGAAAGGTTGTCATGGCAGACTCTATAAACCTGCTGCCATGGCCAAAGCCCCCGACCACAAAGCAATCATATCTCAAACTGTCTGCAGCAACCAGAACAACTGACTTCATGTATCCCACCTTTTGAGGAAAACAGACCAAACCATCATGCTCTAAACATGATTACAAAAACATTAAAAAAAAAAAAAAAAGACTCGAAATAGACAGACTTGACACTAGCAGGACACCTAAAACTTCTGCCAAAGCATGCAGCCATGACACACATGCAAGGCTAAAGCTAAAACACCAAAAGCGTCAAAACCCTGAAAAGAAAACAATGTTGAAAACCTAAAGAGCAGAACCCAGTTATAACTGTATTCTCAGGGAATTATGGCCATGATGGAAGTTTCACCCCAACAACAGTGTCGGAGAGCTAAAATAATTTAACAGGTTTCCAATTGAGGGAACCTGCAAAAAAAAGGATCAATGGCCACAATCCCAGTAAAAAGGAAACTGAGTACCAAAAGACAGAAGACCCACGGCTGATGGACCCAAAAACTACATAAATTGCTGCTACTCACAAAAGCTGGCTACATAATGGGGCCGGCTGCTTTAAAACCCTATTCATTGTGTCTGCCATCCTAATTCTGGAATCAACATCCTTCCATGCTTAGGAAAGGATAGAGCACCTCCATAAACGCTCCACAAGTATGTCAACCGTGCTGGTGCTAATGCCATTGCAGTGCTGAAGATTTAAACCGAGGAGAGTCTGGCCCATTTTCTCAAGAGCAGGTAAACTCTTGTCTGTTAGCATAGAGCAACCGGATGCCGAAAAGATCCGCAGATTAAGCTGTTCTGAACGAGGAGCCAAGACCTCAAGCCCCAAATCTGAGACACCACATCTTGAGACATCAAGGTCAGTAAGCAAGAAGCAGTTCTTTGAAATGGCAGCCATACTTGCATCAGTAATATTTCCACATCCTTCAAGATTCAGCACTTCAAGAGTCCAACCATGCTGCTCAGTCAATGCTGATACAGACTTGTCAGACAGATTAACACAATCACTAAGATTAACCTTCACCATACCAGCCACAGAGTCCTCAAGCAATTGCATAAACCCAGCATCAGTTACTCCCTGAAGGCCACTCAGTTCCACATGCTGTAACTGAGGGCACAACTTTCCCAAAAGGGCCAGGCTACCGTCACCAACACCTGGGCAGTTACGGATGGTCAATGATCGCAAAGATTCACAAGGAGACAGCTGAGGTAAATCCAGATTTAGGTCTCTAATTCCAAAGCAGTTAACCAGAGAAATAGCCCTTAATTTTGCACCACAGTTAACAAGAGAACCGAAAAACCCAAGTTGGGTGATTCTGTAGCACCCCTCCAATTGCATGCTCTCCAATGACCCTGCAGCTTTAACAATTGAGACCAGTCCATTGTCAGATAAGAAAGCACATTTGCAGAGGCAAAATTGCTTTAGATTTGGGCAACCCTTTATTACAGCTTCAAGCCCAGCATCTGTCACTCCTCGGCATGATGTAACAGTGAAGGACTTTAATTTCTGTAAGCCATGGCCATTACCCATAACCCAAAAACCCCTCTCGTTCAAATTTGGAAGATTGGCGAGGACCAGATCTGTAACTGCCTTGCCATAATGCCCAATGACAGCCAGAGATACATCAGTAATGTTCAAAGCCTCGAGCTTCAGCTTAGTCAAAGCATATGTGGTTGACGACACAAGACTTGCAATTCCTTGATCTCCAACAGCAGGGCAGTCCTTGATAGAGATGGATTTTAAATTGGTACAATATTGGCCAACAGCTTGTAAGCCTTCATTCCCAATGTTTGCACATGATTCTATGGTCAGATCAGTCAAACTAGGGCAGCTCTTTGCAATTGCAATCAAACCCTTGTTGGAAATTGCAGGACATCCACAAAGATCAAGCTTCTTCAGCATGTGACAGCCATTAGCAATCTCAAACAGACCTTCATCACCGACAGAAGGCAAATTCCACAAGGAAAGAGCTCTTAGGGAAGGGCAGCCACGAGCGATTGCCCTCAGGCCTACAGCTGTTACTCCACGTGTTGAATTACTTCCACAGATGGAAAGCTTACCCAAACCTCCTCGACTAGCTGTCCCAACAGCAATAGCAGCCAGTCTAATGTCAGTGGCCTTCTTTCCCTTCAAGCTCCTGGATAGGTAACCATCACCCTCAATTTCCTCATCTTCAGTCTCAGATTTCAACGCAATATTCTTTTCATCTGAGTCATCCAACAACTGGGCAGTTTTGTTGCTGCAAAGTTCATCCCTCGACAAATTGCTCAGAAGACCAAGCCAGCGCTTTGAAACACAAGCGCAGGCACTCCTTTCCTCTCCTGGCAAACGTCTTAAGATTTCAAAGAGACACTCATCTGGCAAAATTTCAATAGATGCCTGCTTTTTCTGCTCAAACCTCTCTCCACTGAAAACAAATGGAGCACTGATGCGAGACCTCTTGCGGGAAGAATAATACACATCCACATGACGACCAAGGGGCAAAAAGAGGCTCGACTCCTTGGGGTTTGTGTATATTGACACCCCAGAACAAAAATCATCAACTCCTGAAAACAAAATCAGAATCTTGTATCAATTCAATAAACTAAACAATAGAAATCAACTAAAATAGACAACTCAGCTCGAATCAAAATTCTAAAGGTCCACAGCCACAAAGGTTTATTACAACAATTAACATGGACGCCACTTTACCATCAATAATTATTAGTATATACACACACGTTTAACTCTTTAACCCTGTGAATACAAAGTTGACCCGGGGCAAGCCTAATATCAAACACACATAGTAGCTTTGAATAATATCCTAAATCTCCATCATCAGATCCAAAAGAACTAACAGAAAATATGATAATATACATGAAATATATAACCATCCTCATATTCTTGAACAATCATATCACCTTATACCTTAAAAAATCACATCTTTTCCATTCTAATTTACCCGATCTACAACAAAAACACAAACAAATAAAATATAGCCACAAACAATTTTAACCGCAAAATTTAAGTTCCTTCCCATGATCTACCTCATCATATCACATATGCATCCTATATCATAATTCAAAGCATGACCGATATCTTCTAATCCAAAAAGCAACAAAACCCATATAGTAAAAATAAAAAATGATCACAAAAAGAAACCTTTAAATCTGATCAACCACAAAATCAATAGAAAGAAAAACTCCAAAAACAGAAAATTTAAGCTAAAAACTAACAAAAGATACAATCTTTGAAAAGCTTACCAGCGAATCCAAAGAGCTTAGACATGAGTACAGCTCAAAAAACCCGGAGAGGTGAAACCGTTTAACACCCAAAAACCCTCCAAAGAGAGCAAAAAAAAGGAACCCAACAACAATAAACGTTAACAAAACACAATTTAGAACTGCAAAGCTGGAGTGCATGAGAGAGATTGGAGCTAGAAGAACGTGGAAACCCTATCAGATAGGGCAAAAAGAGAAAAAAAGAAGGGGATAGAGAAATGAAATGAATGAAAGGCATGAATTGAGGAAGGCACAGACTTTATTGTAAGTAGAGTGAGGTTATGGTACATGGGAATACACGCAAGTGTAGCCCAAATGCAATGTATCTACCAAGAGAAGTGGGGTTCTTTTGTTATATTCTTCCACCTCCACTCAAACCAATATTCAATACCAAATACCAGATTTGCTAGTGGTTTTTTTTTTTTGCATTTTT